>NDGN011541139.1:1177-15481 GCA_002564285.1 Tympanoctomys barrerae | reverse complement strand
TAGACTATGTTCAGTCTTTGAAAAATCTTCAAGATGGAGATTTAATTACATCCAATGAGCATATGATACATGTTACAGTATTCTTTAATTCACCGCAATCTTACATCTTGTTTTAGTCCTTAGTTTTTAGAGTAGAGAAGGAAAATTTCTGGTGGGGATTTCATGTTGGCTCAGTTTTTAAAGTTGGCAGTTGTGGGCTGCTAGCCCTTCAAAAATAACGGTGCTGGAGGACGTGGACATGAGGTGGAGAGAGTCTACATGCACGTGTGTGAAGAGAGCATGGGTGAGGGCAGGGCCCGAACCCTTCCAGCCGCCATGCTTTCTTTTATCCTCAGAATCCGAGTGTTTAAAAGTAGCGTTTATCATGAAATGATGGTGCGATTCATTCTTCCTCTGTATGTTGAGGAATTATTTGAATATTTATAATAGACTATGAATAATAAAATCCCAACAAACATATTTCAATGAAATTGGTAATCAGTTATATTTGGTTTTAATGACAGAGATTACTTCAGTGAGTATTTATAAGTTATGCAATCTATAAATTTAATTACAAAACATTGGTTATCACATAAAAGATAAAAATATAAAACTGTGTCCTGGGGCTAAGTTGTAGCAGCTGAATTCGTCAACATGAGTGGCACAGGAGCTGCCGAGGGCTTAGGAGAGCACTCTTCAGGAGGTGGCTCAGGGGACCTCGGAGGGGTGGTCTGTGCCCTTGGGTGCTGTGTGTGCTCCATTTCCTCTTTGGCATACTTTCCCTGCTTCCTTTTTGGCCTTCACAAACTAAACAGCATTACTGTGCCATACCCTTCCACTAAGGTTTCCTGTTCTGGTGCTGCCTAGGCCTGGATGAATTAACTGAAACCATGACCCACTCTGAACCTGTCCTCCATGAATTTGGGGACACTCAGCATTGCATTGTCCTGGCAATAAGAAGCAGACCAGTATGAAAAATGGGGAGAGGAGAGGTAGGCTCTTTGTTTCACATTGCCTCCCCAGGATGTGAGTGCTGTGACTGGGCCTGACCATAAGGATTTGGAAAGACATGGAGGTGTGAATTAGAGAAGCCTTGTAACGCTGTAAACTGAGCATGGTGGAGAATTCTGGTTAGAGTTCAGAAGATTAGAATGCTGATGAAAACAGACAGTCAAGAATGGGCCCAGGAGATTTCAGATGGGGCATCCACTGGGAATTTGACCATAGTCTATGCATAGAACATTCTGATATAAAACTGGTCTGTATTTTGCCAATGTCCTGGGATTTTGCAGAAGGATGAGCTCATGGGCTATCGACTAATTAATCTGGTAGAAAAAATGTCAAGGCAACTTAATATTCAGGATCTTGTGTTGGTACTAATAACTTTTTAAGCAGAATTATGTTGGGAATCAAGAGCAAAAGTGAATGAATCAGAAACCTTTGAAAACCCAAACCTTAGCCTTAACCATTTAATGCTGGTTGTTCAGACATGCAGAATCCAAGACCCATTCATACAGTTATGTAGTTTTTCACCAAAATTTCAAAGGAAGGCCCAACAGGCCAGAAAATTTACCCCTGAGTAGTAGATGGATAAAGCTATAGGAATAAAGGTAAGGTTACAGTGGGACCAAACAATGTCTGAAATGCAAATACTGTTGGATGTTAGGAAAGCTAGAGATTGTGAGTGGAGCCAGTCCAAGTGGGAAGCTGTTTGGGCTGTAACGGGCACAGCAATGGAGGTGTGACTTACTAAGCCTTTTAGGACTTGGACCTCACTGCCATGTGCCTCAGATGCCAGTAATGAGCTACAAAACTTCACGGTTGCCCTATTGGGTTTTGATCTCACTTTGGTCCAATTGTTTTTTTTTTTCTTTTTTTTTACTATTTCTGCAGAGATTTCTGTCCAAGTTTTATCTGCTGGGAAGGGTAAAAGTGAGATTCTAAGCTTCCTACTACATCCCCAGGTTGTGACTGCTTTAAATACTACTTGATGCTGCTTAGGATGAGAAGATTCTCCATGTTTAAGTCCAATTTAAGATAGCTTTGAAAATACAAATTTTAAATCATTTATAAATATACTCCTCATTTCACATGTGAATAAATTGTCTTAAAGAGGTTAAGTAAAATCCTGTAGGATCCAGAGTTAGAGTACAACATAGTCAGGTACAAGCTTTGCACGGTGGCAGCGCTGTGGCCAGTGAGGCTTATCTGAGGCACCATTGCTGCTAGCTGAAGCCTTTTCCCAGTACAGTCAGGGGCTAAACCTAAATTTCTCTTGTTTAAATGACCATATTTCAGCAGTCTCACTGATAAATAACCCAAATTACTGAAGAAAACCATCAAAAGAAAGTTAGATCCCTTATGGATATAGTAGATAATGATTGTAAACAAATTAAGGACTTATTTTTTAAAAATCATCCTTATCTTTTTTATTCTCTTTTAAAAATGAAATTATAGCCATCACTACCACCACAAGAAGTTGAATTAGCAATTTGTAGCATTTAGGCCTCCCACTGGCTTCCATCTAAACTGGCACACAGCTCCAAGAGGTCAGTGTGAAGGCGCTGGGACCCCTTCCTGTTTAGCCTGCACACATCTATCAGGAACCTGCTGCACGGCGGCTCCATGCTGCAGTGGCGACACAGCCTTCTGGGAAATCGCAGAAGTAGCCTCAGGCAAGAAGGAGGCGGGAGGCTGCCCTAATGCTTTGTCATTAATGGCCTAGAAGATCTCATGTTATGGTGTCTTGGGTTTTAAATTAAATGTCAAATACAATTTGCCACTGAAATTGTGAAGTGTGGAACTACCCTTAGAGACTGCGAACTCAGTGCTCTAATTGCTGGCTGCCTATTACTGAGTAAAAATAGTTAAAGATCATTACTTGGTGAATTGTCACATGGGCTGCAGAATGATGTGAGGCTTTTGCCTTTCATGCTTCCAGTCTATGGTAAAAATCTGGATGTGCTGTTTAAAATGTTCAGTGTTCAATATAGTGTTAAATCCAGTGGAACTGATAAACTCTTCCCTGGGATTATGCTACCATTTATGTCCTGATCTCTCTGACATTTAGTCTGCAATATCAGAAAATCTAGGGGAAAAAAACAAACAAAAAACCCTAAAGCACCACCAGTGCACACCCAGTGTTTCTTGTTTTCTTCTTCCTATTGACAAGGATCTATCTCCATAATAGGGCCAATAATGGGATTTACGATCCAGCCTGATGTGAGAGCACTGCATCCTTCTGAACCATCTGTGTGCTGGGACTAATCATGAGACATGCTTAAGTCTGAAGATGCAGGCTTAAACACGAAGACATCATTTTTACTACTGGCTTTAATTAGAAACCTAAAAAAACACATACAATTAAATACGCCCATAAAAATAATAGATACATTCCTATAATACTAGTCAATTTGTTGCATCATTAATATCATTTGGTGTGGCAGTTTTAAAAACGTATTGGAGTAATTCAAGTGGAAAATGGCTCAGAACAAAATTACAAGTATTTAAGCTCCCATAGCCGTTTTAGAGATGTGTGCGCGCCCCAAGTAACTGCAGCAGCAGTTCTGCTGTAAAACCAAACTTTAAAGTTTAGTATTTGCCTATTTTATAGATCTTTGCTTCCAAAAATAATTAATCTTTTTCTACAAGTGCAGTTTCAGAATACAATTAATGTAACTTCTGGAATTTATACTTTCAAACATAAATTCTAACGAAAATATTAATGTGCCTAACAAAAGTGATTTACTTTAAGAAATATACTACTTGGACATTTTCTTCTACAAAGTCTGTAAATCCAGTCAAGTTAAAAAAAATCAAAATAGAGTATACTGTGGATCCTGTGGAAAACCACAGAGTGAGGGACACCACTCAACAGCACAGGGCCTGCCTGGCAAGCCTGAAGTTCATGGGCTTAATTCTAGTACCAAAAAATCAAAGCAAAACAAGAAAGACAGAAAGCCACCCATTGTGATGCACAGTCTCTGAGAGAAAACCTAGCCCATAGGAGTCAGGAATCATGTGACAGCAGTCAGGAATCATGTCCCTTGTATCCTAAGCCCAAGCCTTCCGCATGTAATAAAGACAAGCTCCCCTGTGACCTTCACTTCAGAAAACATGGCCATGTTTTTTGTCAACAACCTTGTAAGGTATATAGTATCATCATAATATTTTGAAACATACCTCTGTGATTTAACCAGAGCCCAAATAATTACCACCAATGAGCATTCTGAGGCAGGCTAGTTTTATTCATAGATGTTTCTAACTTCAGATGAGGTCTAGTCTAAATAATCATAAATTCTCCATGAGTAAGTTTGCAGCTAAGATATATCACAATATTGTATTTCATTTCATAATGAAATATAACTTTGTACTGCTAGTTAAAATATAAATATTATTATGATACTATTCATCACATAATTTCACTATTAAACATTATTTGGTAATGTTAAAATGATAAACTTAGATGCCTACAAAATTCCTTTAAATTCAAAGACTGGTTTCTAGAGCCCAGACCTATATTTTCTCTCGGGAGTATAAATCATAGCTGTGTCATATATTATTTTTAAGATGTTGTTTGCTCTTCCAAATCCCGTGTTCTTTGATTATGTTAAAAGGACACCCCTGGGTCCCTGCTTGAGGATAAGAATGACAGTGCTTCTAAAATCTTAATGGAAATGAGAGTAATGAAAATAAACTTCTCCCGTATATTTATATCATTTTTCTCACCAATAGCACCACAGCACTAATAATTCCTTAAGCCCATTAATTAGTGATTTGTTCTGGCATCCTCATTTTTGAAATATACTTCAAATTGCAGATGCTTTTGTTTCTTTTGCAGAAGTGTTAAGTGATTACAGTACTTACAAGTGGTGACTTTCCAAGGCCTCACCTTCTTCTTTTGCCCCAGCTCACCTGAGGAAATGCAGACAAGGCCCATGGGCACTGTCCTCTGCGCACGTGTGGCCCTCACCTGCATCCTTGGTGGATGCCGTGAAAACACAACAAGTAGACAAGCTGTCGAAAAATATTCTCCACTGAGCAAATCTACAGGAAAAAATCACTCCCACAAGAAGCATCTAACAATCAATCGTGATTAACAAAGACTGCATTTTCAAGACTCAAAAAAGAAAGGAGAAGAGGGCTGGTGAGATAGCTCAGCAGACAAAATGCTTGCTTAGGCAAGCGCTGGGATGGGGATTCAGTCCCTGGCACCACGTGCTGCTCCAGCCCTATCCTCGGGTGTGCTAAGCCAGCCACTGAGTCCAAGTGTGGTGGTACACACCTGTAATCTCAGCACTGGGGAGGTTGAAACAGGAGAATCACTAGGAGTCCAAGCTGTATAGTGAGACCCTGTACAAAATAGATAAAAAATAATAAATAAATTAATTAATTAATTAAAATGAAAGGACAAAAAATGCACGCAGTATCTTTAGGACATTAGAGTTATTGTTAGTGTTTCTTTTCCTGAAAATCTGAGTGTGAATATATCCATTCTGACAATTCACTGAATGCCTAACTACTCCAGCACTTTTCTGGTTTCCTTGGATGCAGTTGAGACACAAAGTGACTATCAGGTGATGGCTTTAGATCAGGAGACAAATTCGTAGCTGCCAGCAGCCAGACTATCTCAACATACATTAAACACTGAGATGGATGCAAAGCGCTACTGAAGCACAGCAAAGTTCATTTGTTTTAGGACAAGATTTCACCATGCGGTTCAGCCCAGCCGTGAACTCAGTCCACAGCGGCCTAAAATTAGCTGCTTCTTCCCGTCAGAGTGTGTGGAATGTAGGCTCTCTGAGGGCTGGGCTTTCACATTTGCAGAAGAAAGAGACTAGCCAGAGTATGGGCAGTTTTGGGGCAGGGACAAAGGAGCATGCGCAGTTCTGAAAGAAGCAAGTAATGCTCCCTGGCTGCAAGCAGCCTGCGCGTAGGGGCTGCACCCGTCTTTCACTGCAGTAGACCTTTTAACTGTGATGTGTGTCGAGTGCGCGCTGAGGAATGAGTAAAGAGCGATAGTCCCTAAGTACTTAAGTATGAAAAAAAGCAAATTTCTTTGATTCAAAAGGATCTTGAAAAGTACAGAAAGTGATACATATTTTATTCTGTAGCCGGAGGAATGTGAGCAAACCAATATTCCATAGAATCAGTTTTCCCGTAAGGGACAATACTGCCTATTTATATATGATATTATGTCCCATCTCTTTCCTTTATGCTGTTTTACCTTTTGTCATCTATTAGATAATGCGGGAATCTTTTGAAGTCATGCCAACTCTGTGTTCTAGGAGTAACTTTGTCTATAATTTGGTAGATTCAAGATTCCAGGATCACCATGAACTACTCACTGACTGAATTTTCTGGCTTGCCCCTCATGTTTGCCTGTACCTTATAGTAGTGCACACCTTCACTAGACATTATATGCTTTATTTCCATTTTGTGCTATGCAATTCTTCTGTGCCTTAAAGCTTGATATATTTTGAAAGCATGATCTGGGAATAATAAACCCAAGAAATTTCGAAGGTACTTATTGATTAAAAGAAAAAATGTGGAGAAAATGTGAATGATGGTTGTAACCCTAATCTGTGAAGTTTCAAAGGGCTCAGTAACACAAAGTAACGTCTGTGAGGTTTGGGAAGGGCTTGGTGGCCAGGACTCTGTTCAAAGCAGCCGCCTTGGGATGCTGGGCAGGTCAGGTTGTTAGGATCGCGGCATTGCCAGAACGCGGGCTTCTTCCTTTCCATCCAGCCCCTGCACACTTTACCACAATACTGCTTAGTAATTATTGGGTTGAGAACATCAGTGGTATCCATTTGGGTGAAAGCTCAAGGTGTCCGAAACTCCACACTATACGCTGAAGTCCCTTTTCCATTCATGGAGATTTTGTAACTCCATTGGTCAAGAATTTAAGCCACATTTTTAAGATTCTTGTTACACAGTAAAATTCTATTTAGATGAGCTGCCTATATTTCAAAAAAATATATATTTTGTGAAGAATCTTCTTATTTCTTTGCCTAATATTTCATAAGTGTTCTATATTTTGTGAAAAAACTTAAATGTTTGTTTATTTTTGTCGTTTTTATTATTTTTATTAGCTCTATTTACTTGGTGTGTAGAAAATATGAATATTTTGAGTAAAATGATTCAAAATGGGAGTGGATCACAAAAGCATATATTGTTCCTGAGGGGATTGCCTTAGCTGCTTCAAACATTGCTTTGAAATTAATTACAATTCCCAGCTCAACTGCATGCCTCGAAAAGACACTGTTTTGATGCACTTTCTCCTTGTGGTCTCCACTGCCAGAGGAAGATAATGATTCCAGGGGCCAGTTTGCTAAGAAGAGGCAGGTTATATTTTTAATAAATCACTAAAAATCCAATTCAAACAAGAATGAATGAACACTAATATTGTTATTTTAACTACCTTCAAGGGATTCTTGTTTTCATATTTAGTTAATTTAATTTTTTTTTATTTATTTGTGTGTGTGTAGGTGTGTGTGGCCAGCTCAGCCCACCAGGGGGCGGGGCTGGCTGGCACATGATGCTGGGGGGGTTGAACCGCGGTCCCTGTGCTTTGGTAAGCTTGTTCCAAGTAGGTGCTTTAGACCACTGAGCCATCTCACCAGCCCCCATATTTAATTTAAAGAATATTTGAACACCATGACAAATACGAGCCTCATATGCTGTCTCTCAGGGGAAATCTTTATGGCCTGAGATACTGTGGGTGTCCTCCTTAGGGAGTTTTTTTGGTTTTGGTTTTGTGTGTATGGGTATGTGTGTGTGTGTGTGTGTGTGTGTGTGTGTGTTGTTCTACCTGACCAATAATTGGGCCTTCTTGTCATAGTTAAAGCTGATCAGAAAACAAGTTTATGTTTCTAAAGTCTTTCCCCCTGCCCCTGTGTAACGGCACTTCTAGCAGGCATCCTTGCTAAGGCGAACCCCTGGAGGACGGTCTTACGTTCTGGTGGGCTGACCTTGGGGTTTGTAGTAGCCAGTGAACAACAGACCTCGGCCTTTCCTGAGGCCCTCTCCCTCTGGTGGCGGGGCCTCAAGTCAGGAGGCAGCGGAGTCACTTCCAGAAAAGCCTTGTTCCGCATGCATACAAATTCCTACTCTTAAATTCTCCAAAGTGAAAGGAAAAGATGTTTTCCCTTCAGAAGAACTTGCATAAGAGCACTAGTATATATTACTCAGTGTTCAGCCAGAAGTCAGAAGCGAAGAATGCTGATAAATTTTTCTTTTTCCTAGTAGTGCTAATTCAGGTGCTGATTTTGCGTGACATGAATCTGCAGGCAAACCCCATCATTCTTTTTTTGCATTTGTTTATCAGTATATAATAATGGTCATATTAATGGTCATAATAATGGTCCTGTGCATATTGAATGACAAAAATATATAATATCGAATGTGAGAGTTTTATAAAGTAATTTTTGTTATAGATATGTATTTTTGGCATATAACTATTTCACGAAAAGTAAACAGCATAAATAAAGTTTGTGAAAGAAAAACTGTTTCAGTTAGCTGTATGCCAGGCCTGAGCTGAGTCTGGAGGGGACAAGATGGAATGGGGGGAGAGGAAGCTCTCCCACACCCTCACCAGGCCTGGGCTAGGACTGAATCTGGGGGTCCCCAGAACGTTGCAGAAGTTCTCACTCGGCAGGCGGGG
This sequence comes from Tympanoctomys barrerae, assembly GCA_002564285.1. Lineage (NCBI taxonomy): Eukaryota > Metazoa > Chordata > Mammalia > Rodentia > Octodontidae > Tympanoctomys > Tympanoctomys barrerae. Next base: position 6,837 of record NDGN011541139.1, on the reverse strand, counting down.
TGGGGGTGCTGCAGAGTTGTGGGGGGCGTCCCACGGGGGTGGAACGGGGTCTCACCCACGCTGCGCCTGGCCTGGTCCGGCCGGTGCAGGGTAGCAGGAAGCTCCCCCACACACTCACCAGGGCTTGGGCTAGGACTCTTGTAAAGATTTAAGAAAAATATAAATTTGTTTTCTGACAGATTTCTGTTTTTCAGTAGTGAGTCCAGAAAGTATGACATAGATATTTTACAAAAATATGATGTTGATATTTTAACGCACAGACAACTTCAGTATTCAACTGCGGCCACTTCTCCTGATCCATACTCTATTATTCTGATGTTTTCTAACTTTACATTGCCTTGCTTTGCCCTATAGAACATAATCATTCTTGCTTTATTATCTTGCTGATGGTTTAACATGTTAGCTGAACTTCATAACTTCTGGAGGCAGATTGCCTGAATATAAACAACAAGCTTGCACGTAGTTGTGTGACTTTAGAGGATTCACCTAATTTCTCTATGGCTCACCTTGCTATCTGTAAAATGATACTCACAGATTTTCTTCATAAGTTTCCTCTTATGAATGAAATTACTATAGAAAAATCTTTAGAATAGTTCCTGGAATATGGTAATTGTTATACATTAGCTACTATTGTTTTCTGTTTATGTATTTCATAATTTAACTCAGTAGCTGTTTTATTTGCTGAATAACATTATTTTATTTATTTATCAAGAATTTATTTATTAAGAGTTTATTTATTAAGAATTCATTTTTTGAAAACTCAGCAGGTTACAATTCAGTGCAAAGAGACATTTTACTTGGTCTTTGTCCTTTAGAGAAATTTTCACTGGGTCTAGAACTATAGATTGTTAAAAGACTTTAGACAAATTAAATTTACAGTTTGTTAGAGCAAAGCATAATTAATGAGTCTGCCCTTAAAAGCGAAACGCCCTGAGAGGGCTCTAGTACAGCAGCGTGAGGAATGAGCTTTTGTGGTTGATCCGGGAAGCAGAGTGCGCAGCGGAGCTGGCTGGCGACAGCCAGCATCGCGCACTTGCATATGGGTCCGTGGAGAGCCAGCTGTACAGGAGATCACCTGCTGGATCCTTTATGATTGCCTCGGGCTTCTTTTTGAGTTGCAAAAGGGTTTTACAAGTTAAATTCTGCTTTCTCATTTAAGAACTCAAGTCAGAGGGCCGGCTACATAGCTCAGTGGACTAAGCACCTGCTTTGGCAAGTTCAGAGACGAGGGTTCAATCCCTGGTCCCGCATGCTGCACCGGCCCCACCCATGGGCACACTGAACTGGCGACTGAGTTGGGGTGTGGTGGTGCATGCCTGTAATCCCAGCGCTGGAATAGTGGAAAACAGGAGGATCATTGTGAGACCCAGATGTGTAGTGAGACCCTGTACCAAACACATAAATGAAAACAAAACAAAACAAAACCACCTCAAGTTAGAGTCAGTCAGGCCAACCTACAGCACATTATTCTGGTGTTTCTATACCTCAATGCAATTAAGAAGTCAACTTATAGAACCTTATCTTAATACTTTATCTTTCATTTCTCTTTTCTTCATTGTGTTCTGAATTTTCATTATCATGTACCTATGCATTTATTCTAGTTTTTTTCTGGTCTTTCCGAATCTTAGAATTGTTAACTTTCATTTACTTTGAATAATGTTAGAAACTATCTCTCTTTACACGTTGATGCATTTATTCTTTCTTTTTGCTAAAGCCTAAGAAGCCATATTCAAGACCTTCATTCTAGACCTCTGTTTTGTTTACTTTTCATTCCTATTTTCCATCTCTCCCCTCTCTGGGATGTTTTCTAAATAATAGCCTCTTTACTTCTGTATCTTCTTTCTTATACCACCAAATGTTTTATTTAAATATACATACATATAAATGCATGTAAACATTTGGAGTTTTATAATTTAATTTTAATAGTTGTTTGTGTTGTTTCTTGTTCATAGTAATTTCTTTTCTATCTTATGCAAATATTGCTTTTTCATTGTGAGATTTTCTAAAAATATTATTTCACTATTCTCTGGGAGAATCTCTCTCTGGAGGGCTATCCCTTTGGAAACCTAGACAAGTATAGTTTTCTGTTCACAAATCCACTTGTAATGATCTAGAATTTATTTTTAAATCTCTATGCAGAGCTGCCATAAACATCAACCTAAACTACATCAGGATTTGGAAAATGACTTGCCAGTAAAGAAGTTGGCTTTAATTCTCAGCTTGCCTCTCTTATCTAGATTTGACATGTAGTGATATCCATTGAAAAACATGCCATAATATTTTAGGAAATTTGGCCATGCCATTTGGTTTCCAAGCTACCAGAGTAGAAAGTAGCCTGTCACCTGTCCATGGAGTTGCACTCAGTAACCCAGCACTGGACAAAGCCTGTCAGAATTGCAGGTGGCAGGGTCTGGAGCTGTGTTCCTGCCCCCTCTGCTCTGAAGTCGCTCACCAGGTGGGGGGATTTGGCCCATTTCTGGCAGCAGAGTACAGGAGTGGTCACGTTTTCTGCTTCTTGTCACTATTACGCATGCTACTTATTCAGCAATAATAACCTCAAACTTTATTTTTCTCTGCTCTCATTTTTTCATTAAATGTGTACTTGAATTAAAGTGGACTTGAATTTTCAGAAGGCTATCTCTACTTCTTCCATCCTTATTGGGCCATTTTCCATGAGACCACAGACTATTGAGGTCAAAAGATGCTCTCAGATTAAAAAGGATGATGACATAGTGACCCATAACCCTTATAGACCAGTATAAAAGTCAGTGCTGAAGAATATTACCAAAACATGCACACACCATGAATTTAGTCTTCTGTCTGCATTCCCCGATACTTTTACCTTATCAGGGCACAGGGAATCATTTGGTTTTCTGTGATAAACAAAGTCATAACTCAGTCTGTTATATTTGAAACTCAAAATTCTGTCTATAACCCTCCTGATATTGGTGCTTGAACCTCAAGAGATATCTAGTATATGTAAGGAGACAAACACCCTATTTTCATTTTTATTTCTCCTATGACTTCTGCTGAATATTTCATCTACTTATTTTAGTCCAGGTGAATTGGCTAGAAAACTTGAAGGTCAGCTAGAACACAGTTCTTAAAATATATTTCACATTCCTTTCTGAGAGCCTTCTTCGATGTGGTTTAGGATATAAAAGGTGTCTCCCAAGTAAAAGTTTTACAAAGAAGTAATTATTGAGATAGAATGTAACGTCTATATAAACAGAGATATTTCACAATTTTATTTCCTTATTAAAATTTATAGTTTATAGCCCTAGTATGAACTCACAAACTAGAAACAGTTTTAATTCCCATCATTTCAATTTCCCAGAATAAAAAATAACTTGGATTTACCTACATAGATACAAATAGCTCAGGACAGATGAGATATTTTCTCATTGGCCTTCATAAGTCACATGTTTGGTTCTGGCCAAGGCATTTACGTAGTGTGTCCATGTTGTAATTATGTACTTTAGAATAAAAATGCTGGACATGACAGATATATGAGGGTAGCACGGTCAAGACTGTTTATTTATTTATATCAATAGTTTTATGAAATTGTTACAGGGTCTCACTATGCTACTCAAACTCATACAGACCCTCCTATCTCTGCCTCCCCAGCACCTGGAGTATAGGCCTGGGCCACCACACGCGGTCCCAGTAGCCGGCTCAGCCCTCCTGGGAGCGGGCCAGCAGGGCATGTGGTGCCAGGACATCAAACCCTCCGGTTCCTGTGCTTGCCTAAACAGGAGCTTAGACTATTAAGCTATTTTGCTGGCCCTATTTATTTTTTGATACTGGAAAATGAACTCAGAACTTCATGCTTGCCAGGCAAATGTTGTGTCACTGAGCTATGTCCCTGGCCTGTGCTGTTTACCTGAAAGAAAGCTAAGTCCTCTGTAAAAACTCGGTAAAACTGACTTAGAAAATGCTAAAATCTTTTGTACATGTGAAGCAAGAGAATAAAAGTAGTAAAAGCCTCCAAGCTTCCTTGTTATGAGATTATCTCATATGCTCTTGCACTACTTTAAAGTTAGGATTCTAGATGATGTATCATAGGCATAATTTATATTTTAAAGATTCGTAGGACATCTAACAAAAGAATGGATTTTTTCACCAGAATCTTTATAATCAGTATACTCATACTTAATTCTTACAATATTGGCCAAAGAATGTAGAGGGAATTTTTTCTAGGTAAATGACAATATTTTAGATGTGCATATGTAAATTATTTTTAATGAGTTTTAATAACTTGCTGCCAGTCCAAGTTGCTCAAGAGTCCTTGTAGAAACTTTTGGAGAAATTTCTCAGAATGATCTATGAGATGATAACAGTTTAAATATCAATAGGTCTTATATCCCAGGTGTTCCTTCCCTTAGTTGTGTGACATTGGACAAGGTATCTTTACCAGCAAGAGTTCTACTAGAAATGTGCAAGGAAAGTGCTCAATGTGATATTAGTAATTTTACAGAAATCTAAGAGATGAAGATATTTTCTTGTATCTCAGATAATTTGCTTACTATGTTACAGTGTATTCAATTATTCTTACCAAAGCACACTAATTGAATAGCACTAAGTGTTGGTTACTCTTCTAGATTTCCTGGTCTCTGAGGATGAATAAGATAAAGAAATTTAAACTTTCAAAGAAAATAAAATAAACTTTCATAGATGTAAATTCAAAGAGAAGGAAAAGATAATACAGAAGTAGAATAATTCTATAAAATTAGGTACTCAACATTGCTAAGATGGAAAACAATGTAGGGAAACATGAGGCAAGTTAGTGGCACAGATAATATCCAGTGCTTTCCTTTATTAGGAGGGAAATCTTTGATGTGGAGGGCTCCAGGCAGAGGATACAGGAGTGCTTGACATTTTCAAAGCAGCAAAGTCATTGTTGTGCTGAATGAGTTTAGAATGTTAGAAAATAGTTGGAAAGGCAGGTAGTAGACTGCAAATGACTATAAAGTGGAAGAAGGCATTTAGGTTTTGTTCTAAGAATAAAATAGTGCTTCTAGAGCCTAACCTATTTTAGAATATAATTCTGACTGTAAGGGAGAGCAGTCTATGTGGGACAGAACATCAGTGTCCGGGAGAGGCCACCAGGACCACGCTTGACCTTGTGCTGGTCTCTGTCCCTTTCTAGCTCTCTCTCAGCCTGCCTCTCAGTTTGCATGTGCAGCATTAACAAAGAGCTCCCGTGTGCGTCTTGAGAAGAAAGGCTACTTATCATCAAGCAGCAGTGAAGCGCATCATTTAGTTTGTATGACATATGCTTGGGCCTCTTAAGGTAGGACGTTTTGCGGCTCTTGATCCTGTTTGTAGTGCTGAGTACTGAACACAAAGCCCCATGCACTCTAGTGAAGCCTCTACCACTCATCCACATCCTCCGTCCTGAATTTCAATATTTTAAAAAATGTGTCAATGTGGTCAACCTCACACTGCATTTATTCTTTGTGCTTTATGACTGGAACTTATACAATGATTACTTATTATACTTTGCTTGCAAATATTTGTAATAATTCAGAAAAATGTAAGGAGAAATTACTCATTTCATATACTGGTATTTAAGTGTCAACAAAGAGTAGGCACACAATTTAAACATTTTTTTAAAAATTTGATTTATTTATTTGTGTGTGTGTGTGTGTGTGTGTGTG
>NDGN011541135.1:327-10944 GCA_002564285.1 Tympanoctomys barrerae | reverse complement strand
TGCACTCTTTCCTGGATTATATTCTTTTATACGCAGAGCCTGCTGTATTCTTTTCTCCATCTTTATATAAGGTTTCTTTTCTTTCTCTGATTGCCATTCAGCTTTTTCCCCAGTTTGCAGTAATATTGCCTTATGTTTTTGTGTAGTTTTCGTCACTTTTTCCTGGTTCAGTTTATTGAGCTTCTTAGATTTATAATTTTCATCAAACTTGAATTTTTTAGTCATTATTATTTTAAATGTGTATTTTCTATCCACTTACTTTTTTTTTTGCAGTACCAGGGATTGAACTCAGGACCCTGTGCTTGCCAGGCAAGTGCTTACTCTACTGATCTATCTCCCTGGGCCCTGTCCTCTTACCTTTGCAAGACTTGAGTTATCCTTGTGTTGGAGTTCTTGATACTGTCCCAAGATCCATTGATGCTGTAGAAAGAAAGAAGAGTGGATAGAAGGTCATATCACAGAACTTAAGGGAAAACAATCACCCACTTTCTTTTGCTATATGTCATCTGTGTTTCTCCATCAGTACTTGGGAATTGTCTCTCTCCACTTCTCTAACCTGCATGTTGAATGTGCCCTGCTTCACAGCTGCCAGGTTGCTATGATGTGGTTGCAGTTACTTGCAGAAACTCCTTGAAGTATTTTTCTAAACAAAACAGATTTATTGGCAAGTAGTTCAAGACCATTATGAAATCTATATTAAATGCTATTTTTAAAACATTCTTTTAGCTATTTTTTTATTTTTTGGCAGAACCATGCATAGAACTCGGGTCCTGGCACTTGCCGGGGAAGCACTTATTCTACTGAGCCATCTCCCTGCCCCCTCTTTTAGCTATTTAAAAGTGTATGTTTTATTTAAATCCTGCAGAAATTAGGTAGACTCTGGCAGGTAAAAATATTACTTTTATTTTAAATTTCTGATTGCAATGTAGTTAATATCTTCCACATTATTTGCTATTGAATCATCAAATATCTCATTGAGTTCTAAGGATAATTCTCACGGTTTTGATGACCTCATAATGATATCTCTTTTCCTAGTAATTACAGCTGATATAGAACCCTGTATATCAATAGTTTTAAAACTCCTGACTATTGCCTATTACTTTATATTAAATCGTAGTTAATTTTATTTTCAGTCTAGTAGCTAATTACATTATCTAGCATTATTAATGCTTTTCTGGAAGCCATCATTCTTTTCAACTTTATCTTAACTAAACTGGGTGTTGATAACATCTGCCTTTCAAGAGTTTATTAAACATATAGCTCCTGAGTTGTCATTGTTGCCGATTTGCCTACCATTTGACACCTACCACTGATCTTTTTCCACTGTGAAGTAGATGGCATTTCTTCACTATTAATGAATTAGGAATTGACTTAGGGGAAAAATTAAAAGTTACAACTGTGTATCTTTTGGGCAAACTATTACAATACAGAAGAAATGCTACTGGTGTAAGAGCCCATGTAAATCTGCATCATTAGGGGATTTGAATTAAAGTGAATGAGGGCTGGGGAGATGGCTCAGTGGAATAAGTGCTTCCCTGGTAAGTGCAAGGGCCTGAGTTCAATCCCTGGTTCTGCCAAAAAATAAAATAAAATAAAATAAAATAAATAAAGTGAATGAGAGGAATGCACAAAAATTCTGTAAGTTTTCAAAGTTTTAACTGAATAAATATTAATTTAAAAGATGCATTTTGAAATATTCCCATTATAAGTTAACCATTATTCTCATTGAATTGAGAAGAAGTCATTATCAAATATGCTACAATAAAATATTTTATTAGATTCACTATTTTACATTCTGGCAGTCTTTCTCTGTTTTGTGTTAAGTGAAGCTTATTGCTATTTTGTTTTAAAGCTCATTTGTAATTTCTTTTATTTTATTTTAGTTTTTTCCTATACTTAGTACAGGGTCTACAGGGTCTACAGAGTGTCACTATGTAGATCGGGACTCATAGTGAATCTTCTGTTTTCAGCCTCCCAAGTGCTGGGATTATGGGCACATGCCATCACGCCCAGTATCAATCACCATCTCAGCACATCCTGAAGGCGGGGCAGCAGGGGTGGGGATAGAACCCTGGAAGCTTTGCTCTGCCTAAGCAGGATCTTTAGTCTGCTGACCTAGCAGGCTGGCTCTTGTAATTGCTTTTTTAAAAACACAAATTATTAATTTTACACTTTCTCAAAGTGAATATTTTCCATGTTCATATATTTCTAAGAAATAGAATAAAATATAATTGTTATGGAAACTAAAAAATGTTTCTCAGAGTTGACACCAAAAGTATAATCTCTAACAGTTGGATCTTATCAAAATTTAAAATTCCTGCTCTGCCAAAAACTTTGTTGAAACATGAGAATGTAAGCAGTAGATAAGGAGAAACATTTTCAAATTGCACACCTAACAAGAACTTATAGTGAAAATTCCAAAAAAATTCAAAACCGAACTTTACAGAACTAAATGAACCAATTAGGAAATGGGTGAAAAACATGAACAGACTTTTTAATGAAGAAGATGTACAATTGACAAATAAGCACACTAACAGGCAGTCCACATACTTAGCTACTAGCAAAGGGGAAATTGAAACAATAAGTTACCATATTTACTATCAGAATGCCTAAAATAATAAATAGTGATAACTGCAGGCCCCAGTGATGGTGTAGAAAAATTTGATCACTTGTGTATACCTGGTGCCAGTATAAAATAGTAAATCCACTCTGATAAAGAGAGTAGCAGGTCACTGCAAAGTTAAATTTGTGTTTACCACATGACACAGAAAACACATTCTGGACCATTTATCCATAAACACAAAAATATGTCCACATTATAATTTCTATGTGAATATTCAGAACATGGTGGTCCAATCTCCAAGTAATCTAAGTGTCCTTCAGCACATGAATAATTGAACAAGTTGTGCTACATCTTCTCCATGGGATATACCTACTGGCAATGCCTTGGAGGAATCTCAAGGAATAATATGACCCTATTATAATTCTCTATTTTGTCATTTTAGTTTATTAGCTCATGTGTGTAGTGCATAATGTTTACATTTCTTGTGGGAACGTGGAACATCTACATGCTCATCTTAATTCCTTTTTTCTTCTTTCTTTTTCCCTCTACCCAGCCCTTGGTCCTCTTCCTTTTTTATTTTTTCATACATGTTTGCACAACATAATGTTGACATTCTTTTTAGGGTGTTGGTACATGCACATAAATGACAAAATAATAGAAATGGAGAACATTGGTAGTTTAAACTGGTCAAGGAGCGGAGCTGAGAGTTTGGTCTCTGTAACTTTAAGAGGGATCACCAGCCATCTCTATATTAGCATGGTTTTGTATCTTTATTCCTACTTGTCTGTACAAACACAAGTCTATACAAAAAATAAAATTGTATAGAATTATATAAATACACAAACATGTAACTTGAATACAATAAAACAACTGAAATCTAAATAAGATCAGTGGATTGTATCAATTTTAGTTTCTTGGTTAGAGATACACCGTAGTTACACAATATTACCATTAAAGGAAGCTGAATCAAATGTATCCAAGATACTTTGATGGCTTCTTGTATATGATTTTATAAAAATAAAAAGATAAAAATGATTAATTATTCCAGTTATTAATTCATTACTGAAATTTGTATTGACTCCATATTTTTGTATTTGATTATTTGCATAATCATTATGTCTTAAGAATGCCCTTAGGTTGCTGATTGCACCAGAGCTAGACACTCTTCTGAATGGAGTGATTCACTCTAAGTTTTGAAGGGTATGCCAGAATGAGAGGCTGCAGTGTCCGGCACAAGTAGAGGACACTATCAAGCACTAACTTTTGTGTCATAGGTCAAAGTTCACAGAAGTTCACTGACTGAAGCTTGGGCATGCCCTGGGTTGGTGGAAGCAGACTGCAATGGAATTTGGGGTGTTTAGAGATAAACATTTATGAAAGACAGGTGAAGGATTAGGCAGTTTGGGAAGGAATATTGTTTCCCAGAGTTATATGCTTAGTTGCCAAAGGGCATGACCTTAAGGAAAGTGACTCTGTACTTGAAGCAGGTTCTGAAAGATTGGACACCTCTAACCTATCTGCTCACTGCTGTCCCCACATCTGGGCTGCAACATCTGCTTGGAAGGGGAACTGAAATGTTGCAATCTGTGTTGACAAAATGATTTAAGTAAGTGATTGTGTTAATATTGGACTCAGGCAAGAGTAAAAAACTGAATTTAGGAACAGATATACAGGTATCTTTAGAAAAACAGTTAGATTAAGCTGCTCATCTAAGAATAGGAATTGTGTGGAAACCATTGGCATCTCATTGTAAGGTGATGCTAACATACCATGAATGTGTAATGCAATTTGAATTTTTATGTCTTGCATGTCAGAATTTTTTGTCATATTCTGGATAGTTGGTATACTATTATAATTTTTCAGTTGTTACATTACTAAGAAATGCCATTTGAAATAATCTGAGAGCTTTTATTATTACAATGATGTTTTGGTTTTGCAGATAACAGTTTTAACCCATTCACTTACTGATGGAAGGGGCAGCCTACTACCTAATATCATTTGGAGAAAATATTAACAAAATCTTACTCAGTACATTGATTTCACCTTTCATTCCAGAGATAATATTTTATAGATATTTGAAATTGCTGTTTATTATCTATTTAGGACCCTTCCAATGCTTTCCAAAGGAGATGCTAGTTATAGTTACCATGTAACACAGGGAAGATCTTTAAAGCTGCTTATTAACGCTTTCTTATTCCTGCCGATTGGAATGTAACAAAAGCTATTGTTGCATTTCTTGTGGAGTTCCCCAGTGCATTTTATAAATAAAACATATTTAAACAAATTTTCTGAAGTAAACTGTATTTCCCTGATTTTCATCCCTCTTGGTGAGTTTCCAAAAAACCTGGAAGTGAATTAGTGTCCAATTTGCATCCAAATCTTAGCCAAGGGGATGTGGTTTATTATAATATGTGGTCCTCCTAATTATTGAACAACCCAAGAAAAGTCGGCCCAGTATGCATCTGTTCTTGCTTGACCACATTGCCAAACATAATTTGGCAAGCACAGAAATGTACATTGAGCAGACCTACAGTCTAATTTGCATTAGAGTTTGTGGTAATTATATGAAAGCTATAACTGAACAAGCTTGTCCCCTCTTTTTAGATCACTACATTTCTAAAAAATAAACAAGACACAAACTCCCCAAAGAATTTCCTTTTTTGTATGTCTTTGAGGTTTCTCGTTGTGATTTAATCATTGCCTGAGTGTTAGTTCTGCTTACATATGAAGCGAAAACGTCTTTTCCACATATTTCATGCACACTTTCTTTTATTATCCTTGATAGTATGGATTGATTATGCATGTTTCAATATGTATTTGATATTGTTGCTCAAAAGAGCAACTACATCTACTGCTGGCCAGACATCTGTACTCTAGGAATTTGTACTTAATCAGTAAATAGATGTATCTTCTAGTTTCTTTAAAGAGTAACAAGGGATCAGAGAAGGGGTTGCAAACTAGAATCACAGAGATTCCATTGAATTATTGTATTGGTTGAGAGACTTTCAATGAAACACTAAATTTCTCTAAGCCTTAGTTTCTTTATATAGAAAATAGGGATATTGATAACTTCTTTACTTTTACAAAAAGGATTTACAAGTGTTTTGATAGATAATGTATTAATGGAAAATTTGTTCTAAAATGAAATCATCATTCATATACCAATTAATAATATAATGACTCTCTAATGGACCTTTAATGAACAATATTGTGGTGCTCTGTGGCAACTATGCTTCGGCCTGCAGACGACCTAAGGATCTGACGTTCCATCCAGGTGGAGTTCTTGGAACTGGCAATAATGATGGCCCAGGGGCTCTAGAACAGCTCTATCTACTAAGACAGCCATGAGCCACATGCAGCCATACAGCACTTGGAGTGTAGCTGGTCCAAAATGAGATGTGCTCCAAGAGTAAAACAGACAACAGATTCAGTTGCTCTAAAATATGCAAAAGCTTCAATATTTTTACAGTCACTGTTTTTAGTATAATGAGTTTAAAGCAATGTGTTACAACAAAAAATTTATTGTCTCTTTTATTTTACTTCTTAAATGTGTCCACTAGAAATCTAGAAATTGTGCTCATATTGTGTTTCTATTGGGTAGCACTACTCTAAGCATGGATTTACCAGCTTCTGAATTATATGTGGGACTGAGGAAAGAGTTAGAAATTAAATAGGCCATTAGAACACAAAGCAAGTATAAAGTAACAGGAGAGTGCCTGGGGACACCAAGCCAGAGGTAGTGGATTTAGAAGGTTGGCCAAGAAATGAAGCTTACAGATACTTTCTGGAACATGTATTAGAATTACAGTTGTAGAAAAGCCTTTGGCTTTGTTTGTGGGTGGAGAGGGAGCTGTTAATGATACCAACCAGTTCGTGCATAGCAGTATTATTCTTCAAAAACAATGGTAATAAAACCACAACAGTCTTTCTGTTCTTGAATTTTCTGGTTACTTTAATGTTTGCACTTTAAATATTAAAGTTAAAACTAAATTTGAAGTATCTCATGTGATAATATTTCTTACAATGTATTAGAATCTAATTTTTGTGATACTCTATTTATACATGGTAATTATCATAGATGTAAAAATATATTTTCTTGTAATATACTAATGATCCAAGCAATATTTTAGAGCTTGATTCATGAATGGCTATATCAATACTGAACTGCCCCAAGTAGTAGTATGGCTCAAGTTATGTCTGTTTTTATATTTTTTCACATTTCCTCTTGCTGTAGGCTACCAATCAGAATATTCTTGTGTTCTCAGTGTGGCTGCAAATAGCAATCTTCACCCATTAGTTTGTTGCTTTCTATCTTCCATAGGACAGAAAATTGGCAAAAACAAGTTGTTGTGAACTGGAGAAAAGGCAAGTGTAAATATGAGCTGAAAGTTCAGCCCTACCTCTGTTACGATGATGGATTTTATGACATATTGCTTAGTCGCAAGCATATTTTTACCTGTGTTAGGAACTTCCATCTAAACTTTTTTGCTTGAGAACTAGAATATCATTTATCTGAGATTTAAGGATGATCAACGTGCCTGTAACTCAGTCAGAATTCATTGACCTGCTCTGACTTGCCAAATAAGAATGCCACTCCTCCAGGTGGGAAGAGGGTAGGGTCTCAGCTAATTGAAATTCAGTACCTAAACATCTCCTCTAGGGTACCAATTGTGTTTATTAATTTAAAACTTAAACAAATTCTACAATTTCACTTGCAACTTTAAAATGTGGTATTCTGTGCACCAAAGCTGAGGAGATGGGGCAAGAAATGACAGCTAAAGGAGTTAGACAAATGTTCAGCAGCATTACTTTATAAATGTATTTAGGGCATTACACTCTGTTCAACATTATAAAGCACATGACATGAAATACCTAAATAAAATATGTTTCATGGTTTAAAAATAGAATATAAATTTTTTTTTACAAGATAAGTGTGCTTCAATGGACATTTCATCACATTTTTTCACTGTTTATGAAGCATATAGGTATTTTGACGAATAATGTTCACAGTAAAATGATGAATGGGTTCTACATGTCCAGGTTCATTGAAATTATGCAATAATAATACAAATACTCCTATCATCTTTGTAACATGCCACAAAATGCCCCCGCTAGTTTTTCCTCCTGAGAGAACAGTCTACTTTTGCTGGGAGATGCCAACTATAGCTCTGCTACTCAAGTTTGCGCTCCTTGTGAGCTGACCATATAGATATCATCCTTATGGGCCATACAACTGGGATTAAGGGCATGAGAGACTAAAACTAATCTTAGTTTGGCACATCCAATAGCTGTATGATCCTCATTTTCTGTTCTAAACCTCCCCCTACCTGTCTGTAAACAGAGTTGGACAAAATACCTACTATCTAGTCCCTGGCTACAATTGTTACATTTATGTCCCAAAGAAAGTTTTTAAAGATGAGGAAAGAAATACAAATATACCCATATCTTGGTTCTTGCTCAAAGACCCATGGAGGCAGAAGACAGGTAGAAACAACCCTGTGCTAGGTAAAGGAATATTATACGATCAGTGGAAACTATCAGCAAACTTTCTGCCACCATTCTTTGTCTTTTCCTTCTAGCGTTACAACACTGAAGAAAAAGAGGGTTCAAGATTGAAAAAGAAAAATGTCACCACGAATCCAGTGAGATCATTACTGTTTGTAAAACAGGCACTGTTGATGATATTCCTTAAATTAAAATCTATTACCATTGTTAGTATTACTAGTTTACTGTGAAGTAAGTACGTTCCACCAATTTATTCTCACTTTGCACAAAATCTCTTTTTTTTTTTTTTTTTTACAAAATCTCTTTTTTATCCCCATTTTATACATTAGGAAATTGAGATGCAGAATGTTTAATTAAGTTGTTTTAGGTCATTCATATTTGAATTTAGGGAGTTTATTCTAGTATACTTATTTGGGTGAGAGTAGAATGATTCTTTCAGTTATTTTTAACTTAAAAAACCCAAAGAGATCAGCATATCTGAGGAAAACTGATAAATGCTAATTATATTAATTGTTGTCTATCACACAAAAACTGCCTTAATAATTCTCACCCAAACTCTCTGTAAAATCTTTCTCTTTCAAGTTCTCACACTAAGGAGACAATACAATACTTGCATATGGAATTTATTTATTTCACTTAATTGTATGGTCTCTAGTTGCATCTATTTACAGATAAAAGCATCAAGTTTATCTTTTTTATAGCTGAATAATACTCCACTGTATAAAAATACCAATTCTTCTTTATGCATTCTATAATTGCTGGACATTTGGGTTGCTTCACAGATTAAGCTATGGCAAACTGCGCTGTTATAAACATGGGTGCACATATATCTCTGTGGTATGATGTTTTCAGTTATCCTAGAAAAATACTCAAGAGGGGAAAAGCTGGGTTGAATGGGATCTTCGATCCTAACTTTTGGAGGAGTTTCCACACTGATTTCCATAGAAGTTGTACCAATCTTCACTCCAACCAACAGTGCAGGAGGGTTCCTTTTCCCCCAGAGTCCTTCCAACATTTGTTATTGGTTGACTTCTTGGTAATAGCCATTTATCAGATGGGTACAGTAGGTATTGGGAAAAGAGAATGAACATATTCAGAAGGAAGGAATTACTGAGTTGAGGAGAAGAACAGGAGAGGGAGTGGGGAAAAGAGATATATCTACATATGTAAGCAGGGTGGTTTGGACAATCAGCTTGTTTACAAAAAGGAGAAGTTAATCCTTAATTTGTTATGTCTTCCTCTCTTGCTCTTTCTCTTTTCTGCTACTTCTTTCTTCTGCTTCTTCCCCTCCTCCTCCTCCTTCTCCTTCTCCTTCTTTTTATTCTTCAAGACACAGTCTCACTGTGCAGTTCAGGATAGCTCTGTGCTCACTCTTGTATCCCCCAGGCTGGTCTCGAACTTGGAGCATCCTCCTGTCTCAAGCTCCACAGTGATGGGATTACAGTTCTGTGCCACCCCACTGGGTTTTTGTCTTTTTTTTTTCTAAGTATTTTTCCCTTCTCTCTCTTCTTACTTTCTTACGTATTTTTTCTTTCTTCTTCCAATTTTGCATGCATCTATCTGGTAATATGAGCAACTAATTTAAAGACAGCACTGCAATACAACAAATACTATGAAATCCATATTATTTTGTTTAGTGAAATTCTGTATTATTTGTAAATTTTCTGTTTAAATACTACTTTGTACTCTCTTAAAAATGCAGGATAGCTGACATGATTGTACTACTAATTCCATTAGTTATTTGAAAATAGCAGTTGATATTTAAAAGTTTCACTTTGACTAACTATATGCTGATATCTGTAATCTGAGCAACTACATCAAAGATTGCAATTTGCAACACAAAAACCATGGTTGAATGCCTCTTATCTTGTTCTTCTAAAAGTATGCTGTTTCTAATGTCCTATCAATTATGATTATACTCTCTTAACATAAGTTTTTAGGGCTGGCAAGATAGCTCAGTGGTCTAAAACACCTACTTAGGCAAGCTTAGGCAAAATGCAGGGAGCACGATTCAATCCCTTGCCCTAGCACCACCAGCCAGCCAGCCAGCCCTGCCCGTAAGGTGGGATGAGCCGGCCACAAAATAAATAAAATAAAATAAAATAAAATAAATTTTAGTAAAAATGACAAAAATTAAGATTTATTGAAAGCAAATGTCAATGTTCAATTAATTGTTCAATCTTGCATACCTATATCTGTTAGTCTAAGCAACAGGTTTGACAATAAAAGTACAACAACCATTGTTAATTTGCTATTTTTGTTTCAAAAACCCATACCATATATATTATATATTATATATTATATAGTATGTTACTCTGTTTCTCTCTTTGTTTTTGCTTTATGTTCATGCTTTTATTTTTCTTTATACTCTAAAACCAAATCAAATTAAAAAACAAACAGAAAATATATAAATGAAAATTTAAAATAAAAAATGTTTCTCAGAGTCCTGAAAACACACATATAAAGAAATTTAAATCTTTTTTTCGTAATTTTATTGAGAAACAAATAGCAAGGAGACAGTTTCAAATCAAATTGGTAGGACAGTTTCA
>NDGN011541127.1:0-17067 GCA_002564285.1 Tympanoctomys barrerae | reverse complement strand
GAACGCAGGCCCTTGCGCTTGCCAGGGAAGCGCTTATTCCACTGAGCCATCTCCCCAGCCCCTTTTCTGGATATTTTTAACAATCAAGAACAATACTAAATATTAATTTACTAGATGTAGTGATAAATAGCAAGAAAATAATAAAACTGTAATAAGATTAACAGATTCTTAAAAATACAACTGGAGTTAAACTCCAAAACAGCTAAAGCATAATCTTTTTGTTGGATTCTTTCATCCTTTAAAGGCCATTAAGCTAACTTCAACTCTTTTGGGACTTCTCTACACCTGCTGATCGCATTTACCTCAAATCACTTCCAAAATAGTTTTCTTTTAAAAATAATAAAAGAATCACAGACCTAAGAATGCTGAACTCAGAAGATCATACAGCCTTCCTGAAGCCCATAAAAGGAATAGAGAATGGGACTTTTTGCCACATGTTGAAGGATAGCATTTGCTGAGGTGCTTTAAGAATGCCAGCTTAGGGTCCACTTGCATCATTTGATTACATAAATTCAGTGCATTAGAAAGAGGTGGAGAGAGTAAAGGTAAACACAATTCATAGTCTCTTTACATGCAGTAACAGGTAGTGAGTTATCATAAAGTACTGTGTGTGATGTGTGTGCCTCCTGTAGAGAAATACTTGTTATAAAATGGCCATTGAGGACCCTTGTGGCATCAAGTAACATTTCAGTTTACTTATGGCTTTGTTTCTCCCTCCTATTGGATATTGTTTCTGAGCCATTCAATGAAACACACAGCTTGTGATATCAGTTAAAGGTGTAGGACTAAAATAATGAGAAGAAAGTAGTTTGCAAAGTCCAAGCCAATTCTCACATTTCAGAGGAGAAACAAAGAATGAGTCTTTCAACAATACACAAAAACCTCTCATCTGAGCTCTCAAATAAGAGTACACTATCATCATGTGAGCAGGGCCATCCTTTGAAAGACTATTAGATCTTTGCTTAAGATGCCTCCTGCCAAGACATATTTAGGGCATATAGCCACTGGGCGCATAATATCCGAGTCAGATAAATGGGTGTTCAGGAAGCTCACCGTTTTGAAGGAGCAGGATGCCATATGACCTGGTATTTCCAGAGGCAGATGTCCCTGGTTGTCATCCACCATGTGTCAGCTGCCACCTTCTGTCCTTCCCAAGCAGAAAAGTCTCTGTTCCCTCTCTCCATCCCTGTGAGCTTCTTCTCTTTTCCTTCCTCTTCACCAGTGCCATCATTTCTTTGTCTTTGTTATTTGCCTTCTTTACTTCCTAAAACAGTTGTTCTACTCTCTCCTCTGGTCATGAAATGAAGGCATAAAAACCAGCTGACACATAGCATTCCAATTCATTGTCTGCAATCCAGTTGACTCATCATTGACTGCCTGGTAACAGACAAAATATACATATAAACAAGACTGTCATGTTCCACACTAGAACTGCTAAGTTGCTCATTAATAATTTCTAAGGATATATGAACTTTCCCTCTCCCACATATCTGTAGTTACTTCAACTCAAAATATGAGGTAGAAAACAAATACATAGGGCTGACCATGCCCAAATGCTGTACCTCTTTGGTAGGATTTGGTAACCTAAAGGGATCCCAAGATTTAGGGAAAGATGGTTTGTATGAATAAACGAAGAATAATGACACAGAATCACAGAGCTGTCAGAAACCTCGGCAGTCCCCTGACCTAACTGCTTTATTTTTCAGATGAAAAGACAGTGCCATAGACTTTAAGAGATTGTTCAAAATCACTTAGTGTTTAGAAGTGTCATGAGTTACTATTCAATAACTGGGAAGATAGCTTGGTGGTCTAAGTGCCTGCCTGGCAAGCGCAAGGACCTGGGTTTGATCCCCAGTACTGCATACTATACTGCGTGCTATTTGATCCCCAGTTCTGGGTGAGCTGTGCCAGCCACCAAAACTGGGCATGGTGGTACATGCCTGTAATTCCAGAACTGGAGAGGCTGAGACAGGAAGATCACCATGTGTCCATGCTGCATAGAGAGACCTTGTACCAAATAAATAAAAGATTAAAAATATTTTTAAAACAAAAAGAATTATGGTTCAGTGTAGCCATTCTTTGGCTAATTGTTTTATTAGTCTGTCTGTTTCTCTCTCTCTCTCTCTCTCTCTCTCTCCCCCCCCCTCTGTCTTTTTCTCTCTCTCTATCTCTCTGTCTGTCTCTTTTTGTCTGTTGTCTCTCTGTCTCTGTCTCTGCCTCTGTCTGTCTGTCTCTCTACTTTTTATTTTTTTATATTACATAGCATCTACAAATTAGGCATGCTGTTAATATAAACTATGTGCCATGCAACTAGACTCCCCTTTACTTTGGCTCCCTGATAGCTAGACTTCCTTTCGTACTCACTCCATATTTGATCCTTTTTTTCTTATATCTGCAAAACATTCACCCTGCCACTTCTCTCATTTTACCTCCTTGGTGTAGTGATTTGGAAAGTTACTTCTAGCCCCACAATAGCCCCTTTCTGGCTCTGACTTTGGCCCTAGTTTGTTTGTTTGTTTGTTTGTTTGTTTGTTTGTACTAAGAACTGAACTCACAACCTATCTCCCTGGCCCTGACTATATGGATATGCTAGTATCCATCACTCTCTGCTTAGCCTTTTAGTTAAGCAAGTGATGCCCCAAATAGCTCCTGTTTTCCATTTTCAGCTCTTGTCTCCACACACTTCATAGTGCACCCAGAAATGAGCAAATAATGCGAAGCAACCTGAATCAGAAGTATTTTTACACAATGGTGTCTTCTGCTTTGCCCGCTGGTCTTCAGGTGGTCTCCAACTGAAGGGCTCAAACAATTCTCTTGCTTTAGTCCCCCAAGTAGTTTGCACCATTATGCCAAACTAGGAGAAGTCTTGACATAAAATTTGCTGAACTGATTTGCCTAAGTATAGGCTAATACTAGACCTCTTCAAGCTACAAAAATTTAATTCACTGAGCTTTCTTAATAGTGGGTAGAGGCAACATTGCCTCTGACTTGCTCAACACTCCACTATGTCTATAGCACCCTACTCTGTAGAAGATAATGGGACACAGAAATGCATGAGGTCTCTGCCCCAGAGGTAGAGGCCTACAGGAAACGACCGGGTAATGATGTCTATGTAAGAGTCCCCCAAAAAGAGGAGCCCTGACCATATCATTAATAAGGTAACATGTGGAAAGGATGTTTGTATGAACAAAATCATACATGAGCTACTTTTTGAAGGGAAAGGAGATTACAGAAGGCACTTTCTCTTCGGCACAAAGTTCAAATCTGGGCACATGTTCTTATCTAGGGAAATGAGGCAGACATGAGCTACTTCTTATCCTATATGTACAAATTCATTGTCTCCTCTCCTATCTTCCAGTCTTTAGAAAAAGGGAGAATCGTCCCAGTCATAGTTTCTCTCATCTTCTTATAAAACTTGCTCTACTACTGGTAATTGATCACAGTCATCCCTTGGTATCCATGGACAACTGGTTCCAGGAAACCCTCCAGATATCAAAAACCTGAAGATACCTAAGGCCCTTATATAAAAGGCACAGGACTTGCATACAACCTCTGTGTACCTTCCCACATTCTATAAATAATTTCTAGAATACTTATATTACTTAATACAATGCAAGTGCTGTGTAGTTGTTATGCTATCTTGCTTAGGAAATAATGACAAAAGGACTCCACATGTTCAGTACAGAAACAATGTTTTTCCTAAATATTTTTTGACTTATGGTTGTACGTACCTACAGTTGCAAAACCTTAAGAAACAAAGAGACAACTCTATTAACTCCTTTTACTGTTATTCTTCAATTGATTGCTTTGAAACTTCAACTTGTCTTTCCCACATAAAAATGTTATTTATGTCACATAATAATCAACTCAAGATACTACCCTACCTTTTACCATCTCTCTGGGGTCACGCTCATAGAAAGAGCAGAATATTCCTTCTGCTTCAATCCTGTTCCAACCTCTTCACCTTTTGGTCTGTACAAAAAACAAAAACAAACAAACAGAACAAAAATACTGAGATAAGGTCAATAAAAACCTAACTGTCAAATGAAAAGGAATCTTTTCAATATTTATCTGACTGTGCTTTTCCAGTGTTTCCCAAAGAGTATTCACTGGGATTCCAGTTCTGTATATTATTACTAATAGCATTTATGCAGGAACAAAAGGGTGCTACTCATATTCAAATAAGCTTTGGAAATTAACATATATTTCATTCTTCATAGCAAGACTTCTCAGAGACATTAATATACTAGCGATTTTATTTGTAATTCTGTGAGAAAAATATACAGACTAAGCATTTCTCTCAGTTGGTGGACCACAGACTCTTTCTATAAAGTATTTGATGGGTGGTTTATTCCTCAAAATAATCATTGAGAAGAACTTTTCTTCATACATTGATACACACAATCATTCCTTTCAAAAATTTCCCCTTTTGATTCTATGACATACCTCACTTCTCTTTTTCTCTTACCAATTACTATTTCTCACAGTTTACTTTCTTCATTCAGTTATTTGTCTTGCTTTTATTTAAGGCCTTTCATTGTGCATATTCCATTTGAATGATGTCATCTGTTAACTAGATTTACTACTTGCTATAAATTGATGATCCCAAATATACATGCTTAATCAAGATCTCTACACTGTATTGCAGGCCATAGATCTAAAGGAAATTTAAATTTTCCTACCTAATATATTTTAAGTTTCTCTCACTTAATTCAAAGTTTTTGCTCCAGGCCTTCATCCTTTTGTATTTGTTATGCTATTGAGAGTAACTATCATCATCATTTATCATATAAGAAACACGGGAATTGTCTAAAACTTTTTTCTGCTTTATTTTCATGTTTACCAATCACCAAATCTTAAAATATACAGTCCAAGTATATCCATCTATCAAAAACATTTTTATCAGCTAAATGTCCAGTATCAATCTAAGTGCTTTAGACACAGACTTAAACAATATAGAGATGTCTTAGTTGATTTCTCATTGCTAGGACAAGTACCTGACACTCATAAATTAAAGGAAGGTTTATTTTAGATCATTTTGTAGAATTTTCAGTCCATAGTCAACTGGGTAGAAGACAGGAAAGCAGAGCAGAGCAGTATGACTGAGGAGAAACAGTTCGTGGTATTGCAGGCAGGGAGCAGCAAGCAGTGAGCCCCCCCTTTGCTCTTTATTCCATTCAAACTATAAGCCTATTGACTAGTGCCACTCACACCCAGAGTGGGTCTTCTGTCTTCAGGAAATCCATTAAGCTATACCCAGAGCTATGGCAATCCAATCAGTGGATTGAGCCAGTCACCCCACACCCACAATCCGAATTCACACATTCTAGATTTACCCACTTCAGAAAAGCACCCCCTCTGAGCGCATGAGGCTTTGAGAGGACATCTAAATGCAAGCTGCAACAACACACATGGTCTCTTCTGCCATGAGACTTACATTTTGGCTTCGAGAACAATAAACAAGACAAATGTGTTATGCAGTAACTTGTATTCTTCCACTCCTGTACACAGCAAATTCATAAACTGAGGTCCTAACTCTGAGTACATCACAATGCAACTATGTTTGGAGACAACGTCATTGTACTGTGATGGCCATTGTGATGATTAAGTTAAGACAAAGTCATTAGACGAGGCCCTGATCCAAATTACTGATTTTTTTTTTTTCCGAACTGGGGATTGAACTCAGGTCCTTGTCCTTGCTAGGCAAGCACTTATTCTACTGAGCCATCTCCCCAGCCCCTACTGATTTATTTTTTTAAATTATTTTTTCAAAGAAACAAAAATGACAGGAACAAAGACAAAAGCAAACCAACATAAAACAATAAACATGGTACAAAATTTCAAAATAAGAATAGGAAATTAATAATGGTTGTTATATTGTATATTGTCATCATCAAATTTGTTAGCCAGGTTACCAGATATAGGCATGTAAGATTGCACTTATAAGAAGAAATTTTGGCTTAAGTACAGACAATATTAAATCAGAAATAGAGGAAAACATCTATATGCTAAGGAGAAGACTGTCAAAAAAATCTTGCCCATACATTACTATCAGATTTCTATCTCCAGAAGTGTGAGAAATTAAATTTCTCTTCTACCACTAGTTCTGTGGTATTCTATCATCTTTAACAAGTTAAATGAATAATAAAAAATAAAGTTATAGGTGGTAAGAAGTACTATAAAGGAAATGAAACAGGGACATCTGATAGTAAGGACAAAGGCCCACAGATAGGCTCCAACTTAACATGTTCTTTTTTTATATCTAGGCTTTTTTATTTAAATGTGTTAAGTAAAGAAGTACAAGCATTAATAAGCAATACTCTTCTGGTTATAAAATCTAATAGGTACAAAAGTCAGTTGCTCAGGCTTTTAATAGATATGAGGATAAAGTCTGGAACAGTAACAAAGATGTATAAGTGCCTGGTTATTTGACCTCAAAGAAGCTATGGACCAGGTTGGGCAGCAGCCATCCCTTGGTTTTTGTCACCCTTTATCAAAATGATGTACTAAAAAAAAAAAAAAACCTAAGGAGCACCAGGAACTGCAACAGAGAAAGAATGTTCTGTAATGCTCCATTATCTTGTGATCTCCTTGGAGAATGAAACATTATTGTTTAATTTAGCCCCAGGTTCATCAACTAGGGCTCGAGCACTGTATGAATATGGGTCTTCTTATAGTCAGCTTATGTCAAATGACCTACACAGGGAAGATGTGGAGGTGAAGAATGAGTGGCTAGTGTCCAAGCACATTTCATCAAGATGTCTGCGTTTTATAGGCATGGGTAAGACAGCCATATTTTTATGAGCTCCTCCTCCTCAGTCTGCAGAAAGGCAACCTGCAGAAAAGCTACAAATTCTTTACTGAGTGCCAGCTACCTACTACTGTTGTGGGAGTGACGGTACTGACAAGCCAGCGCACACATACATTCTAAGGAATAAAAAAGTCTTTATGGGGAAATAAAAGTGGAGGAAGAGAAAGGTGACAGAAGATAAGATGAACAGGTGAGTCAAGGCCAGAGCTCAAAAGGGTTTATAGCCTAAAACAAAGAGCTTGAATTTTATACCAGAGTTTCTCAACCTTAGCATCTTGAGTCAGATATCTTTGGTATGCAAGGCTTTCCTGCACATTGTAGTGTGTTTCGTAATATCGTGGACTCTACTCAATAGATGTCGGGAACATGGCCTGTTCCACTCCACTGTAGCAAGCAAACATGTTTCTAGACATGGCCAAATGTTACCTGATAATAGCACAGCCTTTAATGGGGGGGGGTGAACATTTTATATAAAGCAGAAAGCCACACTGAAGCTTTAAACAGGGCATACCCAGCATTAAATTATGTTTTCTGAACATTAGTATGATAGGAATGGATTTGTTTGCAAGGACTAGGGAGAAAAGCAGGGAAATCTGTTAAGTAGTTTGGATCAGGAAGAAAATGAAGAGAAAAGAAGACACATTCAAGAAACATGGAAGTTAGGACCAAATGAACATGCTAGTAGGTGAGCTGAAGGTCTCAGAAAAGCTGGAAATCATAAATATACTTATTTGTGTTTTAATTGAATGATAGCATCATTTCTCAAACTGAGAGAACAGGTTTGGGGTGTTGACAAGTTACTGGTTCTATTTTTAGCAGGGAAAGTTTTAAGAAGGCTGTTTTGTCATTGCAGAAGAGCTGCAGAAGAGTGGATGTATATTTGAATCTGATGCACTAAGAAAAGGTCAGAACTGGAGATAAAAACTAGATGGTCATAAGCCTACAAGCTACAAGATTAGATGACATCAACTAAGAATGCCATGTAGATAGTGAAAAGGGGTCATATTTCAAATTTGGCGAGTTACCACAACACATGCTTTACCCATTTCTGTTTATTTATTTATTTTATTACCATTTTCATCATTTAGAGCATGGTTCAGTTGTCTTTGCTTCTATTCATTCTTAGCTTAGTGCTATTCGTTAAAAATGTTCTCTTTATGGGGTGGATTTGTAGCTACGAGGTAGAGCACTTTCCTAGCTTCTATGAGGCCCTGGGTTCAATCCCTGACAGCACCTAAAATAGGAATATTCTCTGTTACCCTTAGTCTACAGGATTATCCTTAATGCTAAATCCTAGGAGAGGCTTAATCACTGTCCTCATCCCTTTTCTGGGTTTTAACTATAGAGGAAATACATCATATCTATATCTGTCTACAGATAGATAGATAGATAGATAGATAGATAGATAGATAGATAGATAGAGATATAGATATAATATGTAGATATAGATAGATATCAACAAATGGTTCATAACATTTGTAGTACTAAGCTCACTACTAAAATACTCAGCTTGGTCCTGAGGCCTAAATATCCTTTCCTTGGAGCATCAGACCTACCAAGAAAATAACAAATATTCCTACTCAGCAAGGTGCTCTGTAAATCCATCAAGAATAGGACAGAGAATGTCAAGAATGCCAGGCCATGTGGCCTCCCCAGACCTGCCTCCACCAGGCAAGCTCGGGCCATAATCCAATTATATCTTTTGTATAAAAGGAAGAAGAAGAGAGACACATGCTCCTTACTCATTCATGTCGTGGTCAGTTCAGGAAAAAAGGTGTGAGATTTGTCCTTGTTTTTATTTGCTTACTTTGCCAGTTCTGGGGATCAGACACAGGCCCCCTGTATGTTAGACAAGTGCTCGACCACCGAGCTTCCCCCAAACCCCCTTTCCTGCTTTTAAAGCAAAGCCTAACCTCTAGAAACTGGACTTCAACCAAAGGGTAACAGATTCTTGGGCATCAGTTTAATTTTGTTAACTATGCCTCCCCATTTTGAGGGAAGCTTGTAAAAGCTAGAAGAAACATTAAAAATGTCCCTCAGGTACTTCCCAGAAAGAACAGAAAGACAAGTGGGATGCACCTACTGGCCATGGAGGAATCTAAGTAAGGGAGAAAAGAATTAGCCCACTCCAACTAAAACAAATTTCCTACTGCTGATTTCAGAAACCATCATACTTTGAGGGTTTCTATGAATAAATAGCATGCAAACATCTTCACCCATTCTTCATCAAAACTGAAGAAGTGTGAATGGCTGACAGTGGTGTATAGGAAAGGCTTCGAGCATTTTCGTGGTGGACATTTCAATGAACTTAGTGAAACTGGCTATTCTATAAGACATTTCTGCACATAGCATAGGCCCTCAGAGCTCCCCTGAGGCTCAGGTTAGACTCAGTCTATTTTGTCTAGCAGAAGTCATCGACAAAACAGCAGCAGCAGCAGCAGCAAACATTCCTGGACTATCTACTAGGCACAGGGCACCCTGTGAAATCCTGCCAGGGGAGGGAAATAAAAGTTCTGTGCTGTTTCCAAGGACTAGTCAGAAGAGTCACCATGGTGTCTTTCAAAATAGAAATTGAGATGAGTATCTATTGAATGTTGTAACAAATGGCATTACTATTCTTTCAAATATTCCAATTCCCCTTTCTGGATTGTAGATCACTCTCCATGACTTCAGCTTTAATCATATGACTTGCTTTTAGTCGGCTACATGAGAGCAGAATTGATATTTGTCATTTATAAATAGAAGCTTTAAGAAACACCTTGCGGTCTCTGGCTCTGTTTACTTCTCTGATGGGGCCAGCAGTGCCTCAGTTAGAGATATGGCTATGTTATCATTCTAGGGGCCATGACAATGACATACAGCCCTCCTCACCACGATAGATGCATAACTTGAAAAAGACACATCTTTATTGGTGTTGATCCACTTAGATATAGGGATCATGAGTTATCAAAATATAGTTCAGCAATGCTCACTGATAAAGGGTGTTGTCCTAGAAATTCCAGCCTCTTTAATGACCAAGAGCTGGCAAGCAAGCTCAAGCTCACTGAGGCAAGCACTTTTGGTTGAGCAAAGCACTTTTCTTCTTAATACTAGGAGAACTTGAGTGACAGCAGGCAAGGTAGGCAAGTTGCACTTGGCAAGAATTGTAGTAGCTAAAGATGCACAGTCCACGAATTTCAGAAACTTACAAAATATTTATTTCTCATGGGCAACTTAACTACTCTGCTGGGTAGCTCACTTCTAAGCAGTGGCTCAAGGATCAGGCTGCGCTAACTGGTGGCTCTACCATTGCGGAATCTTTTACATTTAGCCACATAAAAAAGAACACATGAACAATTTTGTAAGAAAGTCATTATGACAGCACCAGGGGATGGTAGGACCCATGGACCCGTGGTCTCATCACATAATCTAGGTCGAATAGTACAAATGGACTCTTCTTATGTGACAGTGCAGAAAGTAAAATGGTTTCCTGAATAGTTACACTTTATCTGCCATCATAAGGCAGTATTTTCATACGATAAGTGCATGTTAAGTGAGGAGAGGCTTTTCAAAGGCTCTGCGGCCACATAAGCAGCAATTGTGGACAGGAAACATCAGCTCCAGTCTTTCTGGTAGGTGAGTTATTGCAATGTAACCAGATCTCAGTGTTGGTCAGCTTGGACCACGGGACATGTCTGCATATGAGAATCCAAGGAGTTTTCTGCTACAGTCACAGGGACCAAATATGATCAACAAAGCACAGCAGAAATCAGAGGGATGTAAGCAGCAAGGGAACCACTGTCGTGGTAGACATGCTCTGCTGGGGCACTGTGCAGGACAGGTCCTTAGCCGCAAACTCAAGTGGTGGCAGAACTAACAAAACCCCAGAGCTGTGCATATCTGGCACTGGATAAAAGGGCTGAGTCCTTCCATGTACCAAGAGACCCTGAAATTCCTGGGGGATTTAAATGGGAGTACTTCAAAAGAAAAGGAATAGCAGCAAAGCAAGTAATGAAAAACAAAAAAAATTCTTTTATTTGATATGGGGCACTGAGCAATTCATTTGGTTAACTGAAGGGAACTATGTCATTGGAGTAATGGAGAGAAGAGGGTTTAAACTTGGAAGAAATCTCATGGAACTCAGGAATTCACTTTTATTAATTTTATTTTGTAAAGAAACTTTTATCTTTAGTCATCAATCCCCAGCCTGCAGCAGCCAGAGCCCAGTAGGTGAGCTGGCCACAGTAGGACCCACTGAGAGAGGGGATTCCACTTCAGAAATTCAGGGGCTTGAGCACAGAGCAGCATTTCTGTTCTGAGCATTAAGAGGCAGGTTGGGGTGAAAGGATACCCTTCCAGCACACAATTAAAGTGCTTGTGAGACCGTGGGCGTCTCATCAGACTTCCTCCATAAACAGGATCTGCATCAGAGAACACTTTCAAAGGCTGAATGTGGAACTTTGCTAAAGACAGAGCAGTAGGTGGGCAGTAGCCACCTAGCCCCATGGGACTGAAACTGAAGCTCTGAAGTCCACCGGGCTCCTCACAACCTCCTGCCCTCACTCAGCCCACTCACCAAACCTAAGCGAGGTGCTTCTCACCTGCGGGTTGCCCCTACGCAAACCCCAATCTGAACTAATAGGAAAAGGCCTTTTACACAGAGACAAAGAGGCTCAGACACACCTCCTTCATGCAAAAATGGCTTCTCTGCCCAGAAGCATGATTTTCTCATGGGAACTATCAAATTATTTTCTCTCACTAAAAGAGAGGAACCATGGGCTTGTTAAGAAAGCTTAATGCTCTTTGGTCTGCTCATCAAATCAACTGTTTGCCTATGAACATTGTAATTGTCTAGCTGTGTCTTAGGGCCCCTGTCCCATACAAAGTAGCAGCCACAGTGTCATTGGCCTTCTCAGCCCCTGAACTTTGCTGACAGGGGCTCCAGGTCTCCTGGACCTCACCTTTTGCCTCGTATTCCAGGGTATCTGCTTCTTGAAGGTTGTTTTTACCAGAACTAAAAGACATCTAGTGATAGCTTCTAGTTTCATCATATGATGGCTAGTTCTCCACTCCTGCATTATAGATTTTCTTTCCCAGCTTGGTGTTAATTCCTAAAGGAGGCATAGTATTTTAATTCACAGTTTTTTGTCTTTTATTAAAAAAAAAAACATGCAGGAATCAGACAGGGCTATAAAGCACTACAGAGACACCATATCAACTACCTGCTTGTCTCCTAAGACAGGTCTCTTTCTACTTCCTGCACATTGTAATTTTTTTTGCTTAAATTCTGTTCAGGAATAACTCTCTCCAGTCAGCCAAGGGGATCCTAATGAGAACAGCACCCTAGCTTGACCTAGTATGGCAGACTTTCAAGGTAAACATCAGATTAGACTCCTGGGCACTAAAGTTATATGGTCTTTCTTCATAGCAAACTTGCCCTTGGAATGAACAGATGAATAAACTTCAGATAACTCTATATTTGCTAGGCAGACAAGCCAAGAAACAGACAACTTCTTGAGCAAAGATGGTCCCAGGATGCTCTCTAGATTGCGGAACAGAATACGGATAGTTCTTAGTAACCATAATGGTTGGAAAGAACCAAGAAATCCCAGCTGGGATGAGGGGCAGCCCCTTCTGAAGCCTTATTAAAGATTCTGTGCAGAAGAGACAATCTGTGTTGGAAGGAAAGGGGAAAATCAACTTTTCATTGGGTCGCTTTGTTTTCTGCTCTGATAAGTTGTCAGATTCAGTGTTTTCATAAATACTTAGCTGTCCCAAAGCACAATTGTACTTTCTGTATCAATCCCTAGATAGTGACAAATCTAACTACAAAGCAAGAATTTCCATGAAAACTAAAACACATGCTAAAGTAATTGCATTGTATCAGTGTACAAGTAAAGTACCTAGAAAAATACATTTTAGGGGCCGGGAGATGGCTCAGTAGAATAAACACTTTCCTGCAAGGGCCTGAGTTCAATCCCAAGTTCTGAAAAAAAAAAAAAAGATGTTTGAAAGCAATGATAATAAATTAATATTCCACAAAAGATTCAAAGTAGCTTAAAGGTGCAAATGCAAATGGGTATTTTATTACAAAAAAAAACCCCTATGTTCTTCAGAAACTACCCAACATCAACTACAGAAGCAAGAGGCCCACTTTTATCATTTATGTATACCATAAGCCTGAGGAATGATAAAGAATAAGCTTGACCTTAAATCTTTTGTGCATCTTTGTTTATTCCTCCGAATTTCTTAATTTGGATGTAGGAAATCTTATGGAGAGAGGCATATTTGGGAGTATGTGGCTGTGAATGGATTGGTGGAATGCTTTCTGGTTTATCTGCAGGCATGAAGAAGCCAACATTTTCCTGAACTAGTGAAATGGTATATAAGATAAATTATGGTTATAGCTAGGAAAAGAAAAGATGGCACTGATAAAGCTACACAACATGAATCAGATTACTCGAGCTTAAGAAAAAATCCTTGGAATACTGATCTTTAGTGTTCAGCTATCACCCTATTACCCCACAAAGAGCTTACACACTGATGTTAAGTGATTCTAAATAGTCAATATGGGGTATCTTTTAGAATATATCTGAGCTTCCCAATTACATTTTTTTCTACTTCTTCACAAGTTTATTCCATTTAATACAGAACATGCTACCTTCTACTATAAAATAAAGGTCAGAGTCAAAACCAGAGAGTTTCACAAAAACAATAACTACCTTGCTCCACACAACCTCTGTCTACCCTATAACCTTCTCAAAAGGAAAAAAATGCAAGAAAGGATCTTGGTTTGAATAGAAATTGATTAAACTTTTTTTCAGTTTCCACCCTACTTCTTCTAAACTCTTGGTTTCTAGTGACCTTTCAAATACAGAGTAATTAAATGCTGAAATTGTAATAATTGAAAAATCTCAATTCAAAAACCATACAAAAGTTCTGCCAATTTTCATTTAGGGGGCATTTGAGGCTGAAGTTTTGGTGATTCCCTGCCCCAAACTAGCATTGCTGTACCTTACCAGTATGAAAACACTTTTTAAATGATAAAAGAATTATGACTCATAGCCAGTAAGTTTCTCATAAGAATTTTATTCCATGCTCAAAAAACTAATGCGGAATGGTCAGGAAATGTGTTCATATATAGAAATAGTTATCTACAATTGAGACATACTGGAGATACATGAGAAAACTCAAATAAAATACAGTTAATACATGGCCACACAATTAGATTCTGCTGCCCAGATTTCTTTAATTGCTCCAGCCTCCTGGAATACACTTTTTTTAACTACTCGGATAAAATGATACAAGAACCCAAACCACAATTTCCTTACCCACAGGAGAGAACTGAAACTATGCTTGTTTCCCCTGCATAAGTCCATTGTGCAGCCTGATTCTCCAGGCTGCCTGGTTCTCAGCTCTTGCTTGATCTCTCCTTCAAAAACTGCCTTTCCCATACTGTATACTAACCATCTTTTTACTCCCCAGAGCTTAAAAGTAGTCATGTGTAGCAGAATTTCAATGGAAGTTTAGGAAGGAATATGGAAAAACAGGGAAATTTGTGGAAATATTAGTCATTGCTATTCTAAAGTTCCCTGACCACCTTCACCACAAATGAAGTCCAGCATACTGAGGATTTCCTCTGCCTTCATGGTGGGTGATCTTTTTGCATTTCCTGATTCTCTTTCCAAGGCTCCCCTGTTCTACTTCATTACACAGGACAGTTTCTTTCTTTCCCTTCCCCTCAATATCTTTCTTTCATTCTCTCACTTGTTTTCTCACTCTCTTACTCAGTGTCTCATTTTTCAAGCTAGGCCATTCATGAAAATATCAGTTAAAGTAATTTTTCTATGCAAAACATTGTTTACTTAAAATGGAGTCATGCTACACTCATGAAAGGTAGAAATAACTGTACTAGGTTTTTGCTTTAAATAATATTCATTTTCTTCTCACCACAGAGAGAAAGACAGAGACAGAGACAGAGACAGAGAGAGGGAGAGGGAGAGAGACAGCAACTGAGACAGAGACAGAGAGGGACAGAGAGAAAGAGAAAGTGAGACAGAGACAGACAGAGAGAGAGAGAGAGAGGAATATTATAGAAGAATAGAAACACAACTATTAAAGAGATTATCCATCTATTCCTGACAAATACATTTAATAAAAGTTGGGGGCTTTTGTGTGCATGCATTTTGGAGGGTGAAAGTGTCATAGTTCTTTTTGTCTTTCTTTCTTTTTTTAAGACAGTGTGTCACTAAGTAAGTTGCCCAGACTGGTTCAAACTTGCTCCTATCTCAGCCTCCCAGAGTGCTAGGGTTATAGACATGTGTCACCATACCTGGCATAAGATTATTTTTAATAATAAATTCTATCTTTTTAAATAAAGTCCTATCGTATTGTTTAAAAAAAACAAAAGATTTTTAATGGTGACAGTAATTTGAGGATAGCCCTTGATGCCTTTCTTTCTTCCCATCCTTCCTATCTGCAAGTTCTACTTCAGAATACGTCCATGTTTTCACTCTTACAATTCCTTCTCCACACAGAATAGCAATTTCAGACACCGTCCTGCAATATTTCCCCACTTGAAGTTCTTTGGCGGTTTCAGTACCGCACGGGCCAGCAGGACCATGCTCGCAGGACCTTTCTTCAACTTCCCCATGTCACTGTCTCCTGCTTACAGCACTGTATGCACATACTAATCCCACCCTAACCCAGGGGCTTATTAACACATGTTGGGGCCACTTGCTTTTTCTTTTACGTGTCTTGGCCTCGAGGGCCCAACTTGAGACAACCTTCTCTGAAGACACTATTTGAAACAGCTCACTAAGTTATTCTCCACTGAACTGTAAGCAACAACATATACATTCCACATGAATCTGCTCCCTCTGTGTAATTCAAGATCCACAAAACAGAAGCTATAGCCCTTTTGTTCTCAGTTGAGTCCTCTATAAACTAATATGATATGAGGCTGGGGTACTAGCAGCGTAAGGGTGAATAAATGAACAAAGGAAGCACTTTCTCTTCAAAAGATACTGTGATGGGATCTTTATATCTAGATGCAAAAATATAACTGTTCACACCAGATCTTACCTTTAAAAGGAGGGACTGAGATGTGAATAAATGTCAAAATGTTACAGGAATTTAAAAGATAAAGACGGGCTAGCTAAGAAACCCAAAGGCTTTGTAGAGAGAACAGTGTACATTTGAGATGAATAGTGATGAATGTGTAGGATCTCAGAGGATGTAAACTGCAATATTATGGCTACAGTAAATGAAGACATGAACATGTGAAGATAACACCTACTTGACAGGTAATATATTGAGTGATTTGGCTAGAGTAGTTTATACAGCTTAACTTAAAAGTAGAACAAGACAGACTTTTGGGGGGGGTGGCTCAGCCCACCCTAAGGGAGGGGCTGGTGCGGCATGTAGCGCCAGGGATTGAACCTTGGTCCCTTGTGCCTGCCTAAGCATGCCTAAGCAGGCACTTTAGACCACTGAGCTATCTCACTGGCCTCCATAAGATAGATTTTTAAAGGTTGTAAAAACTAGAAAAAGTGAAACTGTTTAGCGTTTAAAAAAGAGACTACTTATACAATGAAGGAAAATTTATACAAGAGGAATCTCATAGAAGCACACAAGACCAATAGAAGATATGTCCACTTGCCAGGACTACCATATCAAAATGCCACAGATTGGGGGGCTTAAACAATGGAAATTTATTTTCTCAAAGTTCTGAAAGCTGGAAGCCCAAGACAAGAAATCATCAGGGTAGTTTTCTTCTGAGCTCTCTGTTTTGGCTTACTGATGGCCATCTTGTCATTGTGTGGTAACACAGTGCTCTTCTTTCTGTACATCCTTCCATTTGGTGCCTCTCTGTGTCTTAATCTCTACTTCTTTTAGAACACCAGCTATGCTAGTTTAGGGTTCACCCTGATAGACTTGGTTTAATTAAACCACATCTTTAAAAACATTATCTGTAAATACAGCATTATTCTGAGAGACTAGGGCTAAACCTTCAAAATAGGTATTTTGGGAGGAAACAATTTATCCCCCAGCAGAGGATAAAGAATAAGAGGGAATGATTTTTGTGTGTGTGTGTGGTTGTTTGTTTCTTTGTTTGGAAGTTAAATGCCAAAATAGCTCCTTAGTACCACAAGATTCCTCTCCTTGGATCTATGAGCCATAAAGAAATCTTAGAAGAGCCTTAGGAATTAACAAGTAGAAAAAGAAAGAAAGAAAGAAAGAAAGAAAGAAAGAAAGAAAGAAAGAAAGAAAGAAAG
>NDGN011541111.1:267-21764 GCA_002564285.1 Tympanoctomys barrerae | reverse complement strand
TGTATTTTGTAGAATTAAGGTGCTTTGGTGCAGCGCTGTTTTGTTTGGTGCTCAGTACATATTTCACAGATGTATACTGATCCCTTGGCATTATGGGATGCTTCCTTAGTCTTGCCAGGTTTCTTTTGTTTGCTCCCCTATTTTAGGATATGGCTCAAGTTCTCCAATCCCAAAGATCATTGCCAGTAATTCTAAGGCAGTGTTGTTGGGCATGGTTTTATTTTATAATTTAAAGTGATGAATTTGACCCCAGTACTGTGAAAAACGATGCCCTTAGCTATATGGGGAAGCTGTAGCATTTGAAGTGCCCTCAGAGTGAGATCAAATGGGCACCCTCCCAGGGCTGTCTGAGCTGACTTTGGTGTGTAGGTGTGGCTCTTCTCTGTGCCCCTGCACTGTGAATGATGTCTCCTCTCCTCAGCTCTCTTGCCTATAAAAGTTGGCCTCAGAAAATCAAGACACTCTGGTGAGGAGATTGTGAAGGGCCCCGTGTCTGGATGGAGAAGCCCGAGTGGGGCTCACTTTGCAGAGTCAACTCTGGTCTCTGCCTAGGGGCACCCAGAGGATGTCCTTAGGGCAGCTGGCTCAAGGTGGGACATCCCTGGGTCCCTAATGATGGCTGCTTCTCCTTCCATATATAGTGAGTTCTCTGGGGCATCTGAAAAGTATGGGGTAGAAATACCTGAATCTTCCCATCTTCACTTGGCCATGAACTTGGAAAGTGGAGGGTAGCAGTCTACTCCTATCTGTGATTGGCTTGCTGCAGTTTCAGTTATCCTCAGTCCACTGCAGTCCAAGTGCATTAAGTGGAAAATTCCAGGAATAATCAATGAGTTTTAAACTGCACCCCTTTCTGAGTGGCAGGATGAAGTCTTGTGCTCTCCCCTTCCTCCTCCTGACTCATGTGCTGTCTCTGTCCAGTGTGTTCTTGCTGTACATGCCAACTGCCTGTTACCTTCTAGCTGTCTCAGTTATGAAAGTGACTGTCACAGGGTCACAGCAAACATTCAAGGGACTCTCATGTCATAACCCAATTTCAGGTCAGGATGGCTGCCTTGTTTACTTCCCCTCCCCACATGGGCATCAGGTGATCACCACCAGAAGAGGGAGACAATACAAGGGGGGAGGGACAGTGGGGGAGGGAGGGAGAGAGAGACAGACAGAGACAGAGAGACAGAGAGAGAAACAGAAAGAGAGACAGAGGGAAAAAATAAAGAGACAAAGACAGAGACAGAGAGAGAGGGAGAAAGAGACAGACAGAGAGAGAGGGAGACAGAGAGAGACAGAGACAGAGAGACTGAGAGAGACCAAGAAAGAGAGAACATTTACATGACTTCTTTCACAGTGTATTATTATCCTTCTTCAGTCTTCTGTGCAATTATCAGTTACTGTTGGTAATGTGGTATAGGCCCTAATTTATAAATTAAACTCTATCATAGATAGGAATATACAGGAAAATATGAGGTATTTTCCAGGGTGCTAGGCACCCCCTTGGGTGGAGGCCAACTTTCCTTCTTGGGGTTGGTAGGCGGGGACAGGAGGAGGGTCCCATTAGAGGTAACCCTACTCAGCAGGGCTGGCTGGGGCAGGGGGCAGGAGGAAGCCTCTGCCCTCCACCCAGGCAGTGATGCTCAGTTTCAGAATCCATGTCACCACAGTGCCATGGCCTGGGCACATGCAACTGCCCAGTGGCACAGAGCAGTCCCACTCCTCTTGTTATAAACGCCCAACGCCGGCTCTGTGGCCCTTCATCTAACTTTCATCTCTCTTATATTTCATGGTGCTTTTCAAACATTTTGAGATACAGAAGCTTGAGTTATTTTTTTTAAACAAGGAGAAAAAAAAGAAAAATTACTTTTAAAAATTAAGCCTTTAAAAACATTCAGGGCGTATTTTCTTGGAATCTTGATTTTATTATGAAAAAATACAGAAATTCCTTGGGAAAAATAATTAATGGCCAATGCTGAAAATGGGAAGTTTAATTTTAAATGAAGAAGAACCATTTTCAAGTTCGTAGGGATAGCAAATCCACCTCTGGAGCCAAGACATTGTCCCAGGGAGCCCTGACCATCTGGAGAAGTGGTCTCCACACTAAAATTTACAGTTGTGTAATTGTATTTTAGTGCTTTTGCTTTGGTTTCTCATGAGAAATTTCCTTATTTTGGTGAAGTTATTTAAATTTGAACTTGGCTTGAATGGTGTCCAGAATTCCACATCCTCATTAGAAGGGGTCAATGCCTTGGCCACATATAGACGTTCCCTCCTTTTGATGGAAAAAGAAAAATAAAACTGCTGTTCCATGCTTGATAAGACAGCTTCTAAATTTTATTTAATTTACCCTGAAAATCTTGGTGATTTTCATTGCATTCCCTCTCTCTTCGCTCTTATAGCTCAGAGTGATCAGGGAGATTAGAGGAGGGGGTCTGCACCAGTGCGACGCCAGCACGTCCTTGTCCATTCCCCTTCATGATAACTGGTTTAGCAGCAGACAATGGATTCTGAAGGTGAAGGCCATTGAAGTGTTATGCGATGTGTGGCAGCAGGAGTGTGTTCTTGATAAGCCTCTCACATCCTGCAGGTTTTATTTTGGTCATCAGATTTTTATCAGTTATGTGCTTGGTATTTTGTCGAAACTACTTGGCCTCTGCCTCTGGAAAGGACCAGTTGTAGAAGAAAAGATAGGAAAAGGTGCAGTCATTCTGGTGTCTTAGGATGCTCGTCATGGTCCCGCAGCTCGCAGATGGACGGGGCTTCAAGCTTTTTTTCCCATTTCCAGCTGGCTCATCATGGTTGGTGGCAACTTTCCTGGGTTTCTAATGGGCACATTGAGGTCATTCTTCAGCGATGGTCTGGGTTTGCTGTCTTGGCCGTTCTTCTGTTTGCGTCTGTCTTCCAGTTTCCAGGAATCGCCCCTGCTCTGGTGTTCTGCTCCTCGCCAGTGGAGCCGCCCTCTAATGTGGGCTGTAGTCTTCATATCCCCATCTGGGGGCTAAACGGTCTGTTTGGTTTGTATGGGTGCTGGTCCAGATGTTCGTTGTCTCCGAGGGAGCTCTGCTGGCCTTTCTCTGTATATATATATATATTATATATAATATATATATATATATATTTATTTTTTATTTTTTTATTTTTTTTTACTTTTTCTGTTATTGAAAGTAGATCTTGAGGACCTTTCTGATGTTTGAAGATGTTCTGTCAGCCTCTGGCTCCACAGCCCAGGGAAGTTGGCACCAGATGGTGGTTGGCCTGAGGATGCTAGTTTGGTGCCCTCCAGGGTGGATCTACTCCCTCCCAGCTCATGAGTCCCCACTGCGTGTTGTTACTGTGAAGGTCCCTGCTGTGAGCCCTCCCTGTCAAGAAATGTGACTGAGGCTGTCCCAGGATGTTCTCTGTGACCTTCTGAGGCTC
Organism: Tympanoctomys barrerae; assembly: GCA_002564285.1. Lineage (NCBI taxonomy): Eukaryota > Metazoa > Chordata > Mammalia > Rodentia > Octodontidae > Tympanoctomys > Tympanoctomys barrerae. The sequence continues at coordinate 18,356 of NDGN011541111.1, read as the reverse complement.
CTAGAAGACAAGCCCACAAGAAGATGCTAAGGCCCCTGTAGTCCACCCCCAGCTCATCATCTACCTTCTTCTCCTTTTCTTCCTCTTTCTTGTCTTCCTTCTCTTTTTTGTTTTTCTGGTACTGGGGACTGAACCCAGGGTCTCTGCACTGAGATACATTCTCAGACCCTTTTGTATTTTGTGTTCTGAGAGAGGGTCTTGCTAAGGACCTAAGTTGTCCAGGTTGGGCTTGAACTTGCAATCCTCTTACCTCAACCTCCCAGCCTGGGCACATTCTGCTACCTGACCCATGGGCTTGCCAAGGCATTAGCTGAGCCTTTTCCCCAGCTCCCATGGCATCTGCTAGGGCAAGGCCGGCAGCCATGCTCTGCCTGCTTCCTGCCACAGTCTGTCTCTCTCTAAATTTCTAGGTGGCTGGATGACCTGTAGCCCCAGCTGTCTGATGGGCTCAGGGACAGCTGCTTATGTACCAGTGTCTGGCTATTTTCTCCTGGCTGTGAGGGTGACGCTGCTTTCAGCTCTCTGGCTGCAGTCTCCTCCTCTGGGAGGGCAGAGCACATCTGCACAGTGTGCTTGCCAGGCCTGAGAGCTTCAGCGTCTCATCTTGGAAAACGTTCTGGAAAACTGAGAGGAACATGGGTTGTGCTGTAGCAGGACTTGCATCCCTAGCCTGCAGGGTGCTGGCTAGGAATCACCGCATGCAGAGCCCCAGTGGGTGCATCCTCGCTGCTCCCAGACCAGGGTGGCCCCTGGCTGGAGAAAGTCTTGATGGTGGCTTCATAGAGGAAGTGAAAGCTTCCCCTTGTAAGCCTTTAAGCAAAGCTGTGTAGGAAATGGTGGAATAAATATTTAAGGAAACATCTGGCGAGATTAGGAATCTGTCCAGCCCAGGAATTTAATCTCACCTGAGGGAAGTTCCATAAGCCAGCTTGGAAGGGACCTATAATGGCTGCCATACTCCCCTAAGAATGATGGCAAATTTCCTTTCCTTGGGAAGCAGGGAGCAAGGCTAGGAGATTAGAGGTGGAGGGGCAACTTGGAGATGGCCTCCCACTTCTTAATGAGTGGCCCAAGTGTAGATTAGCTCCTCCATGCCCCAGCTACACTGTGTGTGATGAGGAGCTGGTGAGGCTGGGAGTGAAGGACCTGGATCATAGACACCAGCTTCTCCTGGGTCTCTATGCACTGCGTGCTCTTCCTGCACCCATGTTCAAGTCTCTCCTTGTGTTAAGGACCCTCCCTACCAGCAAGACCTCTCCTTAACCAGCTGCATTTGCAAGGGCTGCCTCCTAAACAAGGTCAGGCACCAGTGCAGGCTGAGCCAGCATGTGAGGCAGGGCCATCCAGCTCCTGAAAATGGAGTCTCTGTGATAACCAAGATGTTTAGAGGACTCTAGCCAAGAAACCCAGGTAGCACCAGGGAGGGGAGATGGTATGCAGAATTTGGGAGTGAGCAACACTCAGGCTCCAGCTGCCTGACATGTATCAGGAGGAGCTGGAGGACAGGAGGAGTTCATGCCCAGAGACAGGCATTGTTGACCCCCCCACCCCACAGAAGGTGTGCAGAGAGGGAAGCCTCTGAGCCAATGTCCCAAAAGTTTGGGTACATGTCTGGTTGTTCATGAGCCAGCATATGTAGGGTGAGCACCAGGTGAGCCAGCTGGGATGCTGCATTGGAGAAAAGCTGGGAAAAGGGGCTGTGAGCCAGACTAGGGGGTAGATGTGGGTAGGGCTGGGGGCTGGGGTGGAGTGGGCATGGGCAGGGCCAAGGCAGGAATATGGGTGGTGCTGGAGTGTAGGTGTGTCTGGTGTTTAAGTGCTCAGCACCCATCCAGTTCTGGGACTAGAATTCACTGATTTCTTGATCTATTCCAGACTGTGCTGATGGTTGGCAGGAGAGGGAATGATGATGGAAAATTTGGTCCACCAGGCACCTTCTGGAAGTCAAACTCCATGGATCCATGGTGTCTCTTGGCTAGCACAGGGGCTAGACTGCATTTCTTTGTCTCTACTGTCTTGTACTATCCTGTAGGCTCAGGCTGAGTACTGTCTTCTCTGTGGACAGCTCTGGCTTCCCCTGGGAGCACAGGCTGGGTTCCTTCCTGGAGCTGCTAGTCTAGCTGCCTGAAGCAAGTGCCTGGCTCCTGCCCCTGGGTGAATGTCTCAGGATCACAAGATCCTGCTTGGTTGTCCTCATCTGGTAAGGTGTGGATTGGTGTCTGAGGAGAGGAAAGGAGGAGAGAGGAGGCAAAGAGGAGTAAGGGAGGGAGGCCTTGCTAATCAGGGGCGGTGCCACTCCACAGGTCTCAGTGGGTGGGGTGAGCACTCCTGGGGGATGTGTGTGTGGCCCAGCATCATCTCTCCTTCTAAGTGGCCACAGGTGGGGTGTAGGGCATGGAAGGACAGGGAACAGCCCAGCTCCTGACGGGTGGCCTTAAAGGCTCTTCAGTGGAGGAATGAGAAGAACCGTACTTTGCGACTTCCCAAGCTGGCCCTGCCACTTCTAAAGATGCCTCTGCACTCTCCCAGTTCTGCTTTGATGGCAGGCATCACCTGTGTCCCATAGTGTCTCAGAGTCCAAACGCTGGCTATGAACACTAGTGCTGAAGGCCACGCTTCTTCCCCTGAAACCTGGACAGGCCCCGCCTCTGGGTAAGAGGAGCAACAAAACATATTAACCAGTCTTTTCCCATCAGGAGCCATCTTGGAACTGATTGTCAGCCTGTATCACAGCCTGGTGACCTCTCTGAGCCCTGGGACCTTCTCTGTTCATCCCCTGTTGGCCTCAGTGAAGACTGAGTGAGATTAAGATGTGGTTCTGAAGCAGCACGTGGGGACTCAGAGGCCTCTTCCTTCCTCGCCAGGGGCTTGGCATGGACCACAAGTAGGTTGGGCTCCTCTGCTGCCTGAGTGCCTGTTCTCCCCAGAGGGTAGAATCCCTGCCCTTCCTTGTCCCACGTGCTGCCAGCTCCTGAGCACTGATAGCTGGGCATTGTGGCCCCCAGGCCTGAGGCTGCTGCTGCTGGAGCCAGCCCCACCTCTGTGCCCTGCATGCATTGCTATCTCTGAACCAGGGCTGGAGGAGGGAAGGCTCAGCTATTTATACCTCGGTCAGCCCGTCTACAGGACTCTGGGCTGTGGTGGGAATGTTCCAAGAGGTCTTAATTCTATATACTCTGTCTGGAAAAGGGGACCTGAGTGGGCTTGGGACTTCAGCCGTGTGTGAGGCACTGAGGAGCAAAGCCAGAAAATCAGCATCCCCTGGAGCAGGGGAGAAGATCGGGCAGCCTATTAGCTGGGCCCCTGCCAGCCACTGGGCCTGGGAGGGGAGAAGAGCGTCCACGTAGCCAAGGCCGGAGCAGCTGCAGACTCTGCTGTGGTCTAGGCTGTCAGACGCTGGAGTTAGCTTTCCTGTGACAGCTGAGTGGGTCTCCTGCCTGCCTACTGCAGTTTTTTGGGGGAAACAAAGTGAGGTGTGTGGGCTGTGGGTGCTGTGGGCTTGCAGCATGGGCTGGGTGCACACAGGATCCCCTTCTTGGGAGATGTGCGGCGATTCCAGCAAGGATGAGCAGACTTGTCATCCAAGCTTTAATGCCTGCTGTTCGGGCTGTGGAGCGGATTCTGCTCAGGCATCCCTGGGGACAGCTTCTTGGTCTGTGTCCTGTCTGCCAGGTAGGCTGAACACCAGCCCAGTAAGGCAGAAGTGTGGCAAGGGTGTCAGCCTCCGCCTCGCACCACTGTGCACAGTGGGCGTCACCATGAAATCGACACAAATGTGTCCCCATGCTGTCCAGCCCATCTGAGAGGACAATGGAGCTCAAATCTTTCCCCATGAGATTGTCTCTAGGCTCCTCAACTGTCCCTATTGATACGTGCATCCTAAGACCCTTTGTCTCAAAGCAAAGTGAGGACAAGACACATGCTGTGGTCCCTTTGCACCCATGCGGGTCGGTTCCAGGACTTCCTGCAGATCTGCAGGTTGGTTTCTCTGGGTGCTCTCTACAAGAGGATGTCATATTTGCCCACAACGCAAGCAGTCCTGTATAGTGTAAATCACCTCTTGGTGCTGCAAGACCCTCAACACAATGGGCGAGCTACACAAGCAGCTGTCCTGCAGCAATGTGTGAACTAAGTCTTGTGTGTTTAGGAAAACACAGCTCTTCTAGTCATGTTCTGTTTACAGGTGACTGAGTCCATAGTGCACAACTTAAAGGTGCAGAGGGCTGCTGTGACCACTATTCCCTGGAACTGCCACCAGGCAGGCACTTATGACCTTACTGTGATAGACAGGGGCTCAGAGAGGTTCAATGCACTGTCAGGGCCACACAGCTGCCCAGCAGACAGAGTGGGCACGTGGTACGCCAGGTCCCTTGTGTGATTCCTGCTACGACTGCCTCAGCCTTTAAGCAGGAGATTATGAACTGAAGCCGGGGGAGTGTGAAGATCGACCTGCTTCTAAAGCTGCACAGGCACCCACTGGCATTCTGTGGGGCAGAGGAAGGGCTTTTGGGGTCTGACACCCTGCTGCCTGCCCTCCTCAGTGCCCAGACTGAGCCTCTGCTGGGCGCTGGCCAAGATGTGTCACTGCTACAGTGACCAGTGCCCCCTGGCTTCTGTGGGGACGCAGGGTCCATTTTCAAGCCAGGGCACTGCTAAATCAGGCAAGGAGTCCACACTGAGCCCGGGTGTCTGTGTTTTCCTCTTGCTCCTGAGTCAGCCAGACCCTGTAGGGTGTCAGCCAGCACGTCCCATAAATCAAAGCCTGGTCCCTCTCCCACTGAGCTGCTGGGGCTGCCGCTGGAGCTGCCTCTGCAGCCGCTTTCCTTCCTCATTCACTCCTTCATTCATTGATTTATTCTGCAGGCAGGGCTGGGCACTTGTTCACTGTTGGCACCACGTGTAGACTCACAGGAGTGGGCACTTGTCCAAGAGGAGGTGACCAGGGTGGGGTTGGAGCTGCTCTTGCCTCTGGCCTCCCTGCATCTGACAACAGAGATCTGCAGAGGCCCACCCTCATGCTCCTGAGACCTGCTCCTGCCAGCTCCCAGCTTACTGAGAAAACACAGCATGGCGTCAGCAGGGGGAAGGGTGGGGGCTGCTCAGGCTGTGCTGACGGATGGATAGGACAGTGGAGGAATTCTCCCCTCTCCCAGCCTTGGTGGCCTGGCCGCTCTCCATCAGGCTCTTAAGAAGAGAAGGCCAGGGACAAAGGTGGCTCCTATCCAGCAGCCCACAGGCTGTAACTTCCTCACCCTGATGCCATTGCTCCGTGGAAGGACCTCATGGATCCAGAGGAAACTGAGTTCAGGTCCAAGGCTGATGAGCAGCAGGTGGAGACAGCGAAGCAGACACCCTCACCCAGTGGTGTCTGGGGCTGCAGAAGTGTATCTGCATAGGGGCTCTAAGGGGCTGCAGGGATGAGGGACAGGCTCACCCTGGGTCCCTGGGGAACTGGGAAGGGGTGACTCCCCTGGATGGCTAAACAAGTCTCCACTCAGCCTGCTTGAAGCAGGTGCACTCCCTGGGGGATGGTTGAATTTTTTCTGTGTTCAATCCACTCCTGTCCGGGGTGGTACAGCCCAGGAAAGCAGCCCCATCCACCCTTCTTGCCCTCCTGACACCTGGCTTTCCTGTGTTCTCCCATGTTTGTTTTTGTGGTACTAGGGATTGAACCCAGGCCCTTTGCACTGAGCTATACCCCAGACCTTGTAAAATTTTTATTTTGAGTCAAGGCCCTCCTTAAATTGATAAATTGCCCAGGTTGGATTTGAACTTGCAGTCCTTTTGCCTTGGCCTCCCTAAATGCTGGAATTGCAGGTAAGCACCCTCACACTAAGCCCTTGCTGTCTTATTATAAAGTACAGGGCTCCACCTGGAGCACTTTGAGTGCCTGCTCCAGAGCTGGGCTGAGGTTGGGACTGGAGGTAACATCGTCAGAGTGGCCCTGGGTAGGTGAGTGTCCTGAGCCTGTTGCATGTCATGCCTGGAGCCTTGGAGATGTACCCGCTCTGCCTAGCTGGGAACCCTGGAGCTGGGGTAAGGTTGACACTCAGGGTGTGGGCTACACCTGTCTGCCATCTCCCCTGAGCAAGGACAGGGACCACAGGAACAGTCGGCGACTCTGTGTCTGCTTCTGCAGCTGTCACAAGGGGGAAGCCTAAGGAGGCCAGTAAGCAGGCAGGAGCACTGAGCAGGTGTGACAAGGTGATGGCCATGGCGACTGGGGCTCAGGCACAGATGAGGAGGGGAAGCAGCTGGACTGACCTGGCCGTGTTGAATGGCGAGGCCACCGCATCCCAGGCCAGTTCTGAGCTTGTAGTGGGAGCGGCTTCCCTGTGTCCCTAAACATCAGGGCCCTACGGGGCTTCTGGGCCCCACATGCAGGCTCTGTGGCTGCAGGCAGTGTCCTGAGCCTCAGAGGGGCTCAGAGGTGACCTCTGTGCATCTCCCTTCTGGCTCTCCTGATTCCTGCTGTGTCTGGGCCTCAGAACCTGCTCAGCCTTGTCTCAGCCCCACTCAGAGTCCAAGCCCAGAACTGGAGTCAAGTTCAAGCTTGCCATGGGCAGCAGTGGTCTGGGTGTCCCCAGCCATTTCCTGCGGGAGGTGTGAGAGTTACAGGAGACTGCAGACACCACCCTGTGGTAGTCTGATCCGGTTCCTTGGCCGCCATCTGGGAAGGGTGCTAAATGCTCAGTGTCCTACCCAATCCCTGCCCTGGATCCCCTGGGAGACGCAGCTGGGTGAGGAACCAGTATTCATGGTGCTGCTGGCTGCCAGGACAGCTCTTCTGTGCAGCTGAGTCATTGTGGTGACTCAGTTTATGAAGTCAGCTCGGGAAAGTAGACTTTACTTCGTAAACCCTAAATCAGGATATGTTAACGTCACATCTGGCTGTTCTGCTCTTCTGTACAGCCTTATGCTGGGAGCGGTACACACACCTGGGCTGGCGTTGCACTCAGAGGTAGTTTTGGGGTCCAACTGCACCACCTTTAAGGGCTGCACCTCATGCATTGCCTTTCATTCAGACCCAGCCTATAAGTCCCGAGTGTGGGTCAATCCATCCTGGCTTGCTGTGAGGTTTGAGAAACCAGATCTTTGTAAGGCACACGCTACCCAGAAATAGTGGTGGGACTTGCTTCACCCTCATGCCCCTGTGCCTTTCCCTGGGAAGATGAGGGGTGTTCCAGGCCCCGCCCCAGCTTCCAGGGTAGCGTGGCCTCAGGGTGCTAAGGTCAGGGCTGGCCAGCTCCCATGATGAGAGGTGTCTGGGGAAGGGTTGGCTGGCAGGGAGAGGACAAGCTTTCTGTAGACTGGGCTTCTTGGGGAGCTGTCCTGGTGGGCAATGAGAGTACCTGGGACCCGCCCACTCTGCTGCCACCCTTCTGATCCTCTCCTCTGTGCCTGGGCATCACTGGGCACAGAAGGAGCTGAGGAGATTGGGAAAAGGTGTAGTGTTTGGGGCACAGGGCACCACTGGCGATGGGTTGTGCCCTCTGGTCCCGAAGGCTGGTCCTCTTCAGCAGCTGACTTCTCAGGATTCAAGGATCTTCCTCAGCCTTCAGGTGTGAATGTGGGACATGCAGGCCTGGCTCTGGTCACCTGGAGCTACTGCTGCTGAGTCAACAACACGTGGAGGTGAGGAGCAGGGTTGATGCCTGGCATAGTGTCCTCCATACCTTGGGCTCCTACCTGTGTACACCAACCCTACCCCATAGCACTCTCCCAGTCCCAGGTGGCAGGTGTAAGGGCTGAGTGGTCTGGGTTCAGGGAGGACATGGGGACTGTGTAGATTGGTCCAACATCAGGCCAGGAGGTCTGTGGGAGCCAGAGGTGTGACTGAAGGATCCAGATTCTGGGGCATCTGACTACCTTGGAGCCTGGGTCCTGCCCCATGGGGTGAAGACCTTGATGTCCCTGGGGCATCACTGGACAGCTGGGTGGCCACTGGCCAAGTGTAGCCTTGGGCTCCCACCACATGGGTGGCCTGATGAATACTTCTGGCCCTTGTGGGGGCCGTCTGTCCCGCCACCCTGGAGATAGTTCTGGCAGAGGAAGACTCACTGCCCTCAGAAGGGCCTCTGGGCCCAGTGTGCTCATCCCTTGGACCTGCATGCTGCTACAGCCCTGGAGTCTCAGCCTGGGTGGCCCAGAGGCTGGGGGAAGGTCCTGGCCGCCATGGCACCAGCTGGCCCACTCTGCCATCCCCTTGGGGAAGAGATGGGGCCCCACTACCTCAGGCTGGAGGCACGAGGGCTGTGGGAACAGCAGATCCAAGGGCAGGACTCAGCGCTACCCAGCACTGCCATTCCTCGCTGGGCCTCAGTTGCCTCTGCTGCCGTGTGGACACAGGGTCTCACCCGCCACCTGCCCAAGACTCCACACACTGGTCCTCCTACCTGAGCACTGCCCGTGGAAAGCACGAAGGCAGAGAGGCCTTGTTCACAATTTGGGCTTCACAAAATAAAAATATGAAACTTAAAAATTAGCCCTTGTTCTGCCTGTCAAAATCCAGCCAAGCCACAGGGTTTCTCCTGCAAACCTGGCGTCTGCTTCTCCAGTGGAGGAGGGCTTTGTGTTCTCCGATGTGGAGACCCCACTACTGCACAGTCCCACGTGGGGCGCTGGCTCAGCTCCTGTGATGCTGGTGCTCTGCACCTATTCCTTTCTTAAGAAGAAATTTATTAGTCGTGTGTATAGTGCAGAACGCTTGCACTCCTCTTCATTGTGTGTACATGTACTCGGCACACCTTAACTCCTCCCCTCTAGATGCCCCCACCTGCGGAACCCTTGCTATTTGCAAAAGAACTATCTCCTCCTTTCCCATGGTCTATTTTAGTTTTTGAAATTATTTATACTTTAGGTTTCTTACATAAGAGAAGTCACTTGATATTTAATGTAAAGTAAAATAAATCAGACACACAGGCTTAAGTCTCTGTGCCTCATGCAAAGGCACGGGGGATGAACTCCTGAGCCGGGTCCCACCGTCTCATCTTCCACAAGAGGCCTGCAGGGGCCTGTGGTGAATGCCAGGTCCCCAGAGGCAGGGAGGGCTGGCAATGAGCAGCCACAGCTCCACAGCTCCACATCAGCAAGTGGGTGAGCTGGTTAAACACCACATTGCAAACCCAGGCTGTCACAGAAGTATTAAGACAGCATGAGTGATAGGCCGAGAGAAGACGTCAGCTGGAGGCCCATAAGCTGCACAATTAAGCACCCAGCTGGCCAGGAAAACAAGAAAAGGTCAATACAGAGAATGAAAAGCTACAACTAAGTAGGCATTAAACTGAATATATAAGTGAACACTTTAATTGGAAAGGTCTACGATGAAACACAGGCCAACACAGTGTGATAAATAAAAAGAAGGCCATCTAAGTTGTCACAGGAAATTCTCTTTAAATACAGAGACTCAGACCTGTTAGAGGGAGGGCTGGGAAGACACGCGGTGCTCATGTCAAGCCAGAGCTGGAGGCTGTGCCGACATCCAGCAGAGGAGAGAGCAGAACAAGAGGGCCTTCAGCCAGGTGTGCTGCAGGCAGCATGAAGGAGCCCTACTTTCTCACAGCAGGGGACAAAAATGTTGGGTGCAGCGAGAAATGGCCCAAATCACTCCAAAGCTGGAGCCTTCTACAGCATTCCTCTGTTGCTGACCCAGAGACCAATCTGGCAGAAAATCAGCAGAGACAGAGATTTCTGAACAACACTGAGTCACCTTGTTGTGTTGTGGTGTTTTAGGTTGTGATGCCTGACTGTAGGAGTGGGTGTCATCCCAAAGCTCCTAGAGCCATTCACCAGAAGGGACACATTCTAGACCCAAATATGAGTGGGCACTTAAAGGCATGAAAACTAAGTGCGTCCTCAGACTGCGATGGGATTCAACTGGAAATCAACAGTGGGAGGGCAGCCCACAGCTCCAACACATTCAGGGACAATCCACTGGTGGACTAAGAAGCCTTAAAATTAAAACAAGTATCTTGAACTAAGTGAAATTTAAAATACAAGTTTTTATACTCCAGGGTTGCAGATATGTTGTTCAAAAGAGAAAATTTATAGCAACAAATGTAGATATTTGAAAATAGGTCACATATAAAATCAAAGATCCAAGCTTTCATTCTGGGAAGCCAGAGAAATAAGATCAAGTTATATCCAAGAAGGAAGAAACTACCAAAACACAGAGCACACATTGATGAAATTGGAAGAAGAAAAACAGCCAATGAAATAAAAATTAATGCTGTGAAAAGATAAAAATGTGATAAACCATTGGCTGTTCTGATCAAAATAAAAAAGAAAATATTGAATGACTGATTTCACAGCAGAGCACAGGAATGCTAGAAGGGAGGGGAGCTCGTGGGTCCACGATAGGAGCTGAGCCCCTGCTCTGCACTCCGGGGGTGGAACAACAACTCTGAGATCACAGCTTGAGGGTTCTGGAGCCCAACCATGAACCTGAACTGGACTGGGGGGGAGTCAGGAAGGCAAGAAGGGCTCAGTGGGGTTAGAGCTGCTCTAAGTCATGTTTAGCTCAGTGTAGACACTGAGGCTCGCCTCCAGGACCACTCACAGGCGTGGGCATGCGCACAAGCTCCAGCTCGCGTGCCCTCTCTTGCCTGTCTGCTGGGAGGCTGGGAAGCAATGACACCCTAATTCCACCTCACTCCACTTCACCCAGGTCCTTCCCAGTGCTCTGTGATGAAAGGAGTCAGTGCCTGGCAATAGCAGAGCTGGGTGGGGCAGGGAAGCAGAAGAGCCTGGTGCCAGGATGTTCAGAAGGGGTGAGATGGCCTGGGTGGCACTCTCCAGGCCCAGATTGGACACACAGCAACAAAATACGGAGGTAGCCACAGATTTTAGCCAAAGGCCCAACTCACAGTCCCATGAACTTATACTGATACCAGTGCATGATTGCATAACTAAGAAGGGACATCATCATCACCCTAGAAGCCACCTGTTCCTGAGTCTGGCGGGAGCTCCCCACCCCTGAGTGTGGGAACAAGGGGTGTGAGGAGGAGCAGCTGTTCAGAATATCAAGGCCACTGAGTTGACAATATATGTCTCAAATACAGTGTGATGGGGACATCAGCCCTGAGACTTCTCTGTCAGGACTCCATAGGTCTGGTCTAATAGGGACCACAGCAGGTGGAGTCAAGGTCATGTAGACAAGGTCATCCTGACAGGGAATGTCTGAGAAACTCACCAAGTGCCCAGTGGTATCTGGGGTGGCATCCTGGCATGGAAGAGTATACTGGTAAGCACTTCTGTACTAGAAGACTGAATAAAACATAAGCTGAACAACAACATGTGTACACTGCTGTCCTCCTGGTGAATCTGCTCAATAATAATAAATAGCTCCATAAGAGAAGCATAGTTGGAGACCCGGGGTAGGACACATGGGGACTTCAGGAACCATCTCATGAATTCCTACTCATCTCAACTCTTCCAGGATTGAAGGTTTCCTTTTGATGAGGTGAAAAAGATTGTACAAGTGAAGGAAAAGTGGGAATGAAGGGCGCTCAGGAGACATGCGGATGCACAGAGATCCAGCTCGCAGAAACGCTGCGGGTGTGGGGGTCAGGGTCCGTCAGGGCTGGTCCACACGTTCCGTACTTATTGGTTAGTTTCCGAATGCTATCATCTTTGTTTCTTGTGGAAGCTCTCCTCTTACTCTCCATGTCTTGGACTGTCAGCTGCTGAGGACACTGAAAGGCACCCTGGGGCAGCAGGGGGGGTAGGGCATCAGGGAGTGCTGAGTCCAGAGGGAGGAGACGGTGGGCAAGTCCAGCTGTCCACAGGCAGATGAGGCCAGCTGGCTGCAGCGTCACCACCTGGTACTGCTGTCTCCTGCAGTCAGAGCCCACGTCAGGGCCAAGGTGTAGACCCAGCCGGTGCTGGAGTGCATCTGCATGCTTACTGGTCCTGTGCTGGAGCTACCGGGGCTGGGGCCCTAGGAAGAGAGAGGTGTAGTTAGCTGATAGCCCTGGGGGTTGGAGGGTGGCATGGTGCTTATGTTAGCTCTGCTCTGTGAGGACCTTAAGGATGACTTCTATGGCTGGGCAGGTGAGAGGGACAAATGGCATGGTGGCATGGGAGGCCCAGGGTGATCCCCAGTGGCTCAGATATGTCACAACCACCCTGCCTCAGGAATACCCCACGGCCTCTTCCCATGGCCACAGTGGGGACCAGGGCACTAGCATCCGGGTACAAACCACATCAAAGCATGGCAAGGAAGATCCTTTCTGTAGCCCCAGTGAGTCACAGAGCCACCCATGGGCTCCTCACCAGTACCCTGAGCCCATGTTTCCCCACTGCTTGAGCCCCTGAGATGCTGCTACCACCAGGCTCTGTCCTTGGCCTGGCCCATGCCTTCCCAGGGTGCCAAGTGGTAGTGCCTGCTGCTGCTGTGACACAAGCCCACAGGAGCCCTGGATGAGCACTGTTCCACAGCATGGATGAGCAGTCAGGTGAACTTGCCCCAGGCAGGTGGTAGCTGAGGACACAGGTCAGCCTCTGCAGCTCACAGATGTGGCTGGCCAGCATTTCCCTCAAATTCTTGGGTTGGTTCCCTGCAGAGAACTTGAATTAAGGATAGGCCTTTTAAGGATTGAATCACATTCAACTTCAGCAGCTGCTGTATGAGGTTAGACTTTGGGGCAGCTTAGGCTAATTATTGTGGGATCGTAAAGCATCGCCTACAGAGCTGGCTGCATTTACAGATGTTCCTGGGTTTCATCCCAGGGGAGAGTCTTAGGATCAGGGTATTTACTATGCTTCCTGGGAGACTGAGATGCAGATTGAAGTATCTAGGAAATGAAATAGAAAGTTCATGTAAAATATATTTCATTTTCTAGGCATGGGCTCCCATGCTTGTTTATAAATCAGGATGGAGATGAAAGAGCAGCTGGAAATCAGAAAGCAAACACCTTCTTCAAGGAATGAAAACGGCAGGTTCTCTGGCTGACTTGTCCAGAGAGAAACCGGGTCCAGCATGGAGAGGGCATGGTTGAGGTCATTTGAGCAAGGAGGGCAGAGTAAGGGCTGAGGCCAATTACCTGGACCCTAACCCAGGACACTAGGCCTGAGACTTCCTGGGGCGGGTGATAGCTTTCACTTGGGTGAAGCCTACATCTTAGCTTCCTGAGAGTGTGTCCCCTGTTGGCAATTCCCCAGGTGTCCCTACTCAGATCCGGAGAGCACAGGGTCCTTTCCACTTGACCCCAGCCTCTCTCTTCTTCCTATATACTCCTATACCACAGCTCTCCTCAAGAGCTGCCAGCCAGCTTGACTGTTTCTAGACGGAGTCTGAAGCAGCTCTGCTGGGGTGTAGGGGTGAGTGTCACCCCTAGGCTCTAAGGGGAAACCACTTTCCACAAGGACAGGTCCAAAACACATCCTGGAGAGAAGGCTGAGGCTGTGAGCTGATCTGTCGTGAGCTCCAAGGTGTGCTAGTGTCTTAGTCAGGACACAACATGAGGCATCATGCTTTCATGATTCTTATGGGTCATCCCCTGGTGCTCAGTTAGAGATACTATTTCTAATCCGTCAGGAGCCCCAGAGAATGCTGGGCTCAGGAAGCATAAATGAGAGGTCCTGACGGCTAGTGCCTGTGTGAGGTCCCGCCAGGATGGGCTCGGTCCTCAGCAGTGCACTCCGCCCCATCTGCGACTTCTGAAGCACATCTCCACCTTCCACATGGGCTCTCCTGGGGCGGATTTGGCTCCAGCCCTTCCTGGGGGTTCTTGGTGCCATTCTACTGTCTCCTAATGTCTCAGCACTCAAACTGTGCTGAACAGAGGTGAGCCTCAAGTGTCCCTCTAATTACATCATAGCTCCAGGTCTCCTTGGGGAGCAGGGGGTGGTGGGAGCAGGGTCATGGGACTCCCAGCACCTGCACCATCCCTAGAGGGGAAGGAAGGGCCAGCAGCCTCCAGTGATCTTGCTGAGTGAACTTGCCTGGGTCTCCAAGTGTGCTGGATGCTCCCACGTAGCCCTCACAGAAGCTTCACAGCTGCCAGGCCCTGCTGAGCCTGCTTTCCTGCAAGGGGAAAAGCCTCAGGAAGTGGTACACAGGGCCACTGCCTGTGAGAGCTGGCCTCAGTGCAGGGCGACTTCACTACTGCAGCAGCTCTGGACGGCTGAGGAGCTCAGACAGTGAATGCTGCTGGCCAGGGAGTCCTCCTGGGCCCAGGAGCCTGGGGGCGTGGGGATGTGGTGGGCCGGGCCTTGCCTTGGCCTTGCTGTCTGCTGGTGGGCAGTGTCATCACCTACCTGCCTGCAACACCCAGTGGCTGGGAAGGCTGAGTCCATGGACTCCTTCTCCTTCCCCAAGGGGTGACACAGAGCAGAGGAGGGAGGTAGATTGAGTTGGTAGGTGGTCTCAGCCTCAGCCCGGCAGTGCTGTGCTGCCTCCTTTCGTGTACTGGTCTCCCCCACCCCTCCCTGCCCCTGCAGGTGCACCAAGGATGTGACAGGGTGGGAACGGTCCAGCCTCAATGACACCAGGGTGTCTGCATGTGTGTGTCATGGAAACCGGCAAATGGTCTGAGCCAGCGATGGCCTGGGGTGCCTCTGTGTGTGTGTGTTTGTGTTAGGAGTGTGAGCCACAAGCCATCCAAGATAGCTGTGGCTGCATTTGGAAGAATCTGAGTGTCCAAATGAAGACCAGCTGGAGTTTTGGACACTGGGCAACTGAAAGCAACAATATTTTGAAAGTAGAGGATCTGACTATCGCTGTGGACACTTTCTTCAAATTTGGAAGATGGACTTGGTGGAGTTAGTGTAGTGCACTGGCCCTCACCCTTTCCTGTGTCCCTACAGCCTTGAGCCAGGGACAGGGCACACACACACACACACACACACACACACACACACCCCTCAACCTTCTCTTCCCCACAGCTCCTTCTCTTCTATCTGTACAGCTGCCACCTCCAGGTATCCTCTTTTGGTCTCTGCTGTAAGTTGAGCCAAGTGTCCCCAGAAGATGCATTCTCGTCACAGCTCCCAGCACTTGCCACAGTGGCTGTGCCTGGAGAGAGGGTGTCGTCAGGGTGACCAAAGTAGGACTTGGTGGTGTTGGAGCTGAGTGGGCCATGTGCAGAAGTAGTGACAGCCTCGCCAGACCACACCATTCTGGAGGACAAGCGCCGGGGACTAGAGGTGGCACGGGACATCATCCGCAGAGCCTCCTAACGCTGGAACCCAGCCCCAGAGCTGAGGAAAAGCACTGCAGCTGTGCCACTGCCAGCCTGGGGGTGGGTGAAGGGCCTGGGGAGTGGGCATAGTCTCCTCACCCCACATGGAGCTCCCCACTGCCCCTCACGTGCTGATAGGTGATTTCTTCACCAAAGTGTGCCCGAGGTCTCACCTGCCTTCCACCTTGGGGACAGGACCCAGACCTGGTCTGTGCTGCTGTCCCCACCCCATGTCTGACAGCCCCTTAGAGTTCTTCTTGAGCTGTGACAAGATGAGTGCTGTCACCCTTCCTTCTTGGACTCTGTATCTTGGGGCTGCAGCGCCTCGGCCTGTGCCCCTCTTCAGTGACAGCCCCCCACCCCTTTGCAGTGGTGCCCATGGTGTCTGGCACCGACACAAACCCTGCCAGGAGTGTTATCCGCAGAGCCCGCTCTTGAGTCCGGGCGGGTGAGTGAGGAGTGAGTGGACATGGCATACTGGGGAGCTCCACAGATTCTGTCACCTGTCACATCACAGAGCTCAGAAGAGCAGAGAAGGAGAACTCCCGGGAAGTGAGACTTTCCTCTCTCTGTGTCCCCCCAGGCAACTCCAGGACAAACACCTTGAGATTCATCCAGGAAGGGAGAGAATGTGTGTAGCCGGAGTTGCCCGCATGGCCGGTCCAGGAGGTGGACGAGGAGACAGTGAAGCTTGTGCAAGCCCCATGTGCAGAGGTCAGCCTAGGCTTCTCCTCGGCCTGCATAAGCCCAAGAGGGACCACAGGGGCTGGCTTCTGGGGGTGCCCTCCTCTCCGGAGTCCCCTCTGTGTGTCCTTAGCTCCACCCCAGTAAATGCCTGATGACTTTTCTTCTAACGGACTTCATTTAATGGGATAGAGTAGTGAATCATTCATGAACTCCTACCACAGAGGAAGCCCAAGGGGAAGAAGCTGAGTTTCCTCGCCAGGGAGGAAATCAGCCATCAGCAGAGTGCTGTGCGAGATTTCCTTCCCAGTGTCTCCACAGCAGGCAGACTCCGCAGGAGCTGATCCAAATCTGAGCACCTGGTGACTGGCCTCACCTGGGCACAGAGGCTGTGACAGTGGCCTAGGGGCGCCGCAGCCATGCTGGTGATGGATGGAGCCACCAGGTCCCACAGTAGTGCCCTGTGAAGAGGGACCTCCGGCTGCTTCCAGCTCCCTATCCAGCCCCAGCTTTGTGTTGGAGCCAGGTTTGTTTGTTGTTATAGCGACACTGGAGACAGAGAGCCCGGCTCCTTTCATGGCAGAGCTAGGTCTTCAGGTGTCTGCATTTTATTCTCTGTTACCATAACAGCAGCCCTGGGGTTCCCGAGCCCCCTTCACCCCCAGCGCAGGCAATATCTGCTGTCCTGCTGGGGAGAGCTAGGTACATGTCCTTGGTGTTTCTGGGAGCAGAGGCATGGGGCACCCTCCCACTATCACTTCAGCCCAGGAGGATGGTGCCTCCTCAGAGCACAGGGTGGGCTCCTCGGCTACCCTCATGACCCCCTGGAGCCCAGCAAGTTTGCCCACTACTCACTATGAAAATTTCTTGTCTGAGTCCCTGTTTCCCTGTCACAGTGCCAGCCCACCATGTTCAGGGGTCTTCTGGCCCCTCTGGGTCATCTCTGTGGGCTTGAGTGACAAAGGATTTACACTGGGCCGTGTCTTACAACCCTTTGCCTCTAAAAACAGACCCCCCAAGAACATACTGCTTTCGTTGGTGTCAGCTTACATATCTGATCCTCTCTTCTGGGGCCTCCACTGCCCAACCTGTGCTCAGGTACTGCAGGTGGGAAACCTGCTCCACCTGGGTCCTTTCGGTATCCAGCCCGCATCTGGGAGCAGCCTCCAGATACTGAGAATAGCCTGGCCAGAACAGTGTCCTTGGCTTTTCCTTGACCACCCTCAGCTGTGCTCTCCTGGGCCAGAACTGAGCCTGTTGCCCATGAAGAGTAGCCTGGTGCTGCTGGAGTGCATAGCTAGCTCCACTGAGACTCAGGATCACCTTGACATCCTCACATCCTCTGGGATGCAAGCCCTGATGGCCGGGTAGACATTACTCAGAGAGGCAGGGCGGCTATCCTTCAGGCTCAGGAGAGAGTGTATAGTAGGATGTAGTAGTCCCTTTTTCTGAGAGGTAGCATCACCTCTCAGTCCTTGTATAGGTCTCTGGTGTGCTGAGAGAGAACAGAAGGCTTTTGGAAGCAAAATGGAGGCTTAGTTAGTTCTCATTGCTAATCTTAGGCAGGAGCAGTGTGGCTGCCCATGACTGCCATAGAATTTTATTGCAAGTCACGTGACAAAGAGAGGGAACCCAGGGTGCAAAGGGAGTTGTTCTGCACTTCTATGGAAAGCAACAAGAGATTCTGCTGTTCCCAGACTGGGACTGGATGAGATGAGGTAGGGATGGGGCAGAGGGATAGTGTGAAGTTCCCACACCCTGACCTCACCACTGTTGGTCCTCCTGTTGGAGAACATGATGAGGGTTGGAACTCAAAAAGGAGGTTGTCACATAGGAAAGCCATCCAGGTAATGTCCCAACAGCAACCAGTATCTCCAGTGCTGGCTGCCAAAGCTTCCTGCTGTCTGTAAATACTCCACAAAGGTCTTATTATTTAATGTGTCCAGTGTCGCCCTGGACCTCATGTGACCTGAGCAGGTGCCTTGAAGCCAGAGGCCACAGTGGGTTCCTTCCCCACAGATCGTGCA
Source organism: Tympanoctomys barrerae (assembly GCA_002564285.1). Lineage (NCBI taxonomy): Eukaryota > Metazoa > Chordata > Mammalia > Rodentia > Octodontidae > Tympanoctomys > Tympanoctomys barrerae. Next base: position 463 of record NDGN011541111.1, on the reverse strand, counting down.
TAGATGGCCATGGCTCTGGTTAGCTCAGCATGTGCTCACTGTCACCCCTCCCCATGCCCTCGAGCTGGACCTGGGGATGCAGCCGTGATGACCAGAAGCTGTCCTGACCCATGACTCCTGCAGGACTCTCTGCAGGCTTCTTTTCTTCTTCTTCTTCTTCTTCTTCTTCTTCTTCTTCTTCTTCTTCTTCTTCTTC
>NDGN011541102.1:0-14982 GCA_002564285.1 Tympanoctomys barrerae | reverse complement strand
CCGCAAAAAAAAAAAAAAAAAAAAACCACAGCGTGGCTTCCCAGTGACCACTTCCGCCTTCTTCCCCACCTGAGAGCTGGTCACTTTTCCTATGCATGCGCGGGAGCCCCCAGTCAGGCCCCTGCGTGTCACTGAACCTGGCCCTCCAACTCCACCCCCAGCAAAAGGCCGTACAAGTCTCAGCTTTCTTTTTCTCAGGTCAGAGGATCCAACCCCATCTCCCTCAGTTTCTCTCCATGTCTTTAGAATCAATAAAGGCCCCTTTCCTTTTTCCTGGCTCTTTACTGAGCTGCCACGAAACCCAACAGTGGCCTTCGGAAGCCCTAGTCTCTGACAAGGTATTCACAGTGCCTTGTCTTAAAAGGCTATCTTACTCCAGAACCGAGCTAATGTGGGCCACGCCAGATGGAGCAACAGAGAGGAAGACTGCAGATGACACCAGGAGAAACCGTACTTTTCCTGAGCCTTTGGGACACTTGTGACACAGGACTGTTGTAGTTTAGGGTTTTGCAAGGGACAACAGTACAATACAGGGCACTTAATTATAAGATAGCTCCGAGGTCTAAGCACCTGCCTGACAAGCACGAGGTTTGATCCCAGGTACTGCATGACTGCATGCTGTACAGGTCCTGGAACCCCAGGTGCACAGTGCTGGCTACCAAAGCTGGGCTTGGTGACACACACCTGTAATCCCAGAGCTGGGGAGGCTGAGGCAGGAGGATCACTGTGTGTCTGAGCTGCATAGCGAGAACCTGTACCAAATATAAATAATCATACACAAAAAGAGTATAGGAGATATTTAGCTTCCACACACTAAAGACCAAAGAATCCAGCACAGGGCCTGGATCCCAGGCAGTGTCCTGCAGGAGTCCAGCTGGAGGCCTGGAGCCCCCCCACCGCAATGCCTCGTGCAGGCCTGTCTCACAGATCTGCTCTGGGAAGGCCCAAAGGTCAGAGGTGGAAGCCAGGAAGTCTGTGCCAGCGGGATGAAGGCTCTGCGCCAGCAGCTGAAGGAGCTGCCCTGGGCCAGGAAGTGATGCTTTGAGGTAAGCTCCAGAGCTCCCCAGAAGCACCGCGGCCACCGTCAGCACAGCGAGGTCCCAAGCTCCTCTGACAGTGAGCACAGATGACTTTGCAACAGGAAGGCCGGCGTGACGAGCTCCTCCGGCAGAACAGCCAGGAGAACCGGCAACCTCCTGCAGCCCTGGCCGCTTCCAGTGGCTTCCTACGGCCTCCCGGGAAACCCTTCCCTCCTCCAGCTCTGCCTCTCACACTGCTGGCACCAGCACCACACTGGTGCAGTTCGGCTGGGTGTCACAAGTTGACCACCAGTTAGCTGTCAGCGCACCACAAGACCTACTCATCTGAGGAGAATGGCTACGTGGAGCTGCCTCACTGGTGTATTAAGATCCCTCACCTTGGACACTACGCTTTTCTGCGACCGAGAGGCATGAAATCTGTGCCTTCACAACCTCACACCCCAGCCCCGCCCCCGCCTGGTGTCAGGAGGCTCAGGGCGCAGCTTCTGAAGACACTGAAGCCATATACAGCCAGGCAAGTCAATGACCGGAAGCAGTACGGGTTTGCTAGTCCTGATTTGCGCTTACTCAGCTTGGATGGAGGTCCTCTGGACCAAAGTGGAGACCTCAAGTGCGGGGCCAAGTCTTTCCTAGAAGTGACCATCCCTTGACAGGGACTCCCCACGACCATAGGTCAGATAATGAGCTGGCATTCATGGGGAGAGCAGTCCAAGAACTGTTCTTGGCCTTAAAGGTAAACACAGTTTACCAGCCGCAGAGCTCTGGGAAGATGGACATCTCCAGTCCCATCGATACCTACAGAAAATGTACATGACAATGGAACCTGCGAGGGAACTGAAGACTGTAATCATGTCATTTTACTACTTCCGCTAATCAAACCTCGAGGGCCCCTAACGAGGGGGTCTCGGATCCTCCGTGACACAGGGTGATTCAAATGTCTAAACCCATGGGTGCCCTTTCAGGGGTATGTTGTCTAGTCATTCTGCTCCCCAAACCTAGCCAGGGAGGAGGAAACACAACTCTCAGCACTCCAGCCTGGACAGAGGAGGAGGCGCTCCCGTTTTACTCCCTGTTCTGCTTGGAGTATCAATAGCTTGGGCCCACAACACTTGGTGCTGGAGCACTTCCTGTTTTCAGTCATTGGCTTGGCTTTGGTACAGATGACTTCAAGGGCACCAAGGGATGTCCCAAGTGACAGAAGACCTGTCCGGGTTCCAATATGCAGCCCACCAGCCACTCAGTCGTGCCAATTCGCTAGCAGACATGGCGCTCCAAAATAGGTGAGGACTCCACCTCCTCTTCACGGAACAGGGTGGACAATGTGCAGTTCTATGGGGAAAATGTTGCAATGCCAATAAGTCAGAGGTCACCAGAAACCTTAGCCAGAGTCCGTGAGTGTCTGGACAAGAGAAGCGTCTCCTCCTCCCAGGACTGCCAGGGCTGCCAAGGGTGGCATGCCCAGTTGTGCAGCTGGAGCCCTTGGTTAACCTCCCTACTGACTGCTGGGCTGGGCCCAGAGCAAGCTGTATAGCTCCACTTATGAGCAGACCCTGCCTAAGCCAATGGGTTGTAGGGGAATGTGAACCGCACTGGGCCGAGTACAACGCCTTGTGTTGGCAGAAAATCCTGAGTATCGACGTCTGTGAATAAACGCTTCAAGGACACCTCACCAGCTTAATAAAAGGAGAGGGAACCTGAGGGGGCAACGATATGGGAAAGGGAACCAGATCCACGCCATTCTGTGTCCTAGCGCCACTCTAGGGTTTAGGGTTCTGCTTCCTTGAGCTCCTGCTTCTCGTACAGGTTGCGGGAAGTGCCTAAGCCAGCACCACCAAGCCCTAGCATGGGATGCCCAGTGGTGCCCTGCACTCCACCCCACGCAGAAAGCACTGTATATGCCCCTTTAGGTTTCAAACCAAATAAGAAAAACGAATTGCCTTTTGGGACCTGGAACTAGGTGTGTATAAAAGAGCCCACCCTTCTTCTCTTGGGGTCAGTGTCGGTTCCTAGCTGGGTGCTGCCTGCTGGCTAATCGAGTGGCTTCTCGGTCTCCATGGGCGACTAACTGAAGTAAACACACTTGGCACTACACGAGAAATGTGAATGTAACCCAGCACTCTGGGAGGCTGAGGCCATTCCAGGAAGCTCAGCCCTGTAGCAAGACCTTCTCTTGAATAAAATAATAAAAGGGCTCAGGGTAAAGGTCTGTGGTTCAAACCCAAGACTTCCAAAAAAGAAGAAACTAAGTGCAGAATGTGGAAGAGCCCCTGCCAGTGGCTAAGCAAGTTCTGAGTTTCCCGTGGGCCAGGTGCGCCCAGGGAAGTTCTGGGCTTCACTGAGCGATCTGCTGCCTCTGCACCCACACCCCGAAGACACCCAAGCAAACAGGATGGGGGTGGGGTGCAAGAGCGGGCTTCGTGGGGAACAGACCAGGCACCCAGATAGCAGGGGTAAACCCAGGAGGGGCTCGAAGGACACTCACCCTGGGCTTTATCTGCGCCCCTCCCCCTCCTCTGACCCCACCCTTGCTCAGGAGCTGGGAAGAAGACTACGGACTGGGACACAGGACCCCCACCACCCCAGGCTCCACCCTCCCACCCTTCCCTGGCCAGGTTAGAGTTCATGCGGCAGTGAATGAGGCTGCCCAACACCCCACAGCTGGCTTCAGAGGGCACACAGCTCCCCAGAGAGCCGCAGGGCAGTCCAGGAGGCCGAGAGAACATGTATGCCATCCGCTGTGAAGAGCCAGACTTCTGTCACATAGCACGGCCTCCAGGGAGAGTGCCAGCCCTAGATTAAGTTCCTGATCCACACCACACTATACAGGCCCAGCGACAAGGACTTCAAGTGCCACATGAGTGGCTGGACTGGCTGATGCACACCTGTAATCCTGGCAGTCTGGGAGGCTGAGACAGGAGGATCTCAAGTTCAAGTCCTGCCCAGGCAACTTGGTGACTTGGTGAGACCTGTATCAACATTTTGAGAAGGGAAACTTAGAATAAAGCATAGGCATGGCTCAGTATGGAGGCCCTGGGGTCAAGTCCCAGTATCCTAAATAAATAAATACATAAATAAGTAGTGCGATTTCCAAGAGTTATCGTCCCGTAATGGTCCTGTCCGGCTGTGCCCAGCTCATGATCCTGGTCCGCAGAAATCTGACCTTCAGGGCCAAGTCACAGGTGGCCTCTCACTTATGACCAGGCCCGTCTCCACCACAAGGGTCACAGGACCAGGGCTCACTTGGCCTGGAGACCCCTGACCCTGAGGTCTCCAGACCAGAAAGAAGTGTGTGCCTGGCCAGTGTCTCCCACCAGTGGGACCCCAAACTCATTGTACTAAAAGACGGAGGTACAGAGCCAAACAAGCCGCCTTCCACAGGGGCTGTCTTGTGAAATGCGTCAAACGTAGCACGTTCCTGGAACAAAGCCCGAAATGCTGCCTTCCAGTTGGGGTTTGTTGTTACCGGGACAGTCCGTGTTTATGTAGCGTGTGTACCACTCGCAACCTATTTGTCCTGTTTATGCCACGTCCAGTGGAGCTCTCAAAATTTTGGGGGTAAAGCACAGAAGAGAATGAAGAAATAAAGACAATGATCCGGAAACAGAAAGCTGAGGTCAGGTGGAGCCCTCCCTCTGCATGGCAGAGAGGAGCTGCCCGGCCGCAGCGGCTCTGCGCTGTGTGACTCCCGCTGCCTAGCAACCTGCCTGCGGGCCAGCCTTGGCTCCCCTGCTCTCAGAGCCGGCGCCGCTTGTCCACACGGCCGTCTTCATGCACTCTGCGTTGTTGGGACCAGCCTTGCTCCAGCTGAGCACCTCTGCTTCAACTCCAGCTTCAGCTACTTGTGTTTATTTTATTTGCTGTTTCTATTTTAAAATCTTAGCCTCTTTGATTTCTTTTCTTGTAGTGCTGAGGACTGAACCCAGGGCCGTTAGCTGAGCTACGTCACCAGATCCAAACAAGCGTGTTCGTGAAATGCATGTGCACAGAACCAGCCTCTCACAGGTGGCTGTAGCCTGAAAGCTGGCAGAAGACATGACTTGCACAGACCTTGTCCTGTCGAGGTAGAGCTCGTGCAGCTTCTCTGTGGCGGTTGTCTGAGGCGTCCATGGCCTGTGCACGAGGGGCACACAAGCCAGGTGCTGCTGACTCACGGCACTTCTCGTGCATCCATTTCTCAAGTGTGAGGAGAGAGCGGGCCCTGCCCGGAGAGCTGCAAGCTCAGTGCAGCAGCCGAGAGGCACACGCCTGAGTGCGCGCCAGATGCGAGGCACCTTGCGAGGGAGGCGTGCTGCAGCGACACACGTCCTGGGTTTCGAAGGTGGCATAAAATATATAAAACATTTCATTCATAGTATTTCATATTATTTCCCTTTATTTTTCTTAGTGCACATTAGCGGAGCACAGAAGTGCTCGCTGGAGGGGCCCAGGAGAGCATGTTGGCATGCTGGCGGGGCCCAGGAGTGTACTCACTGTGGGAGCTGGCGCACACACGCATGCACACCTCTTGGCTACTTTCTGCTCCTCCCCACAATCCTCCCCACTCCTTCCCTCCATCTCGCCCTTCTGCATGGCAAAAGCTTGGCTTCCACGTTGTTAGCTTCTGTAGTGCATTCAACACACACATACAGAGAGAGAGAGAGAGAGAGAGAGAGAGAGAGAGAGAGAGGCCCTCAGTGCTCACTGAAGCTCTCCGCTTCCTGCCTGGCCCTTGAGGAGCCCATGTGAGGCCTGGGCCCTCCTCCAGCAGGTGGGCAGTCTGCCCTAGAAGGCCCTGCCCAAGCCAGCACTGGAGACAGCAGGGCTGGGGCAGGCCTGGCACTGCCGCCTGTGACCTCACTTCCTGTCTTTGCCTCACAACAAAGGCAAGGCAGATGCTTCATCCGACTGTGGGGCAGTGGAGTTAGGGTGGGCACAGCAGGGCCAGGCATGCAAGGAACACTGTCACGGTGCCACCGAGGTGATCTGAATACAGGGAACAGGAAGCACGTGGCAAGCTCCAAGATGAGGACAGCTCTGGTTTTGACCAAAAACGGTCTTCAGAGGAAATATAAAGGTGTCATCTGACTTGAAGAGCAAGAGGGAGGGCTGGGGAATAGCGCAGCGGGGCGGCGCCTGACTGGCCAGCACTAAGTCCTGAGCTCAACAAAGCAGGAGGAGGACAGCCTCACGCAGCCTGAGCAGAACTACAAAAGGGAGAACAGGCCAGGCGCACCAAGAGGACCGGGAGGTGGACATGCCACTTAGTGACACTGCTCCTTGAAAACATAAGGCAGATGACAGAGCAATGGGACATGGTGATCTTGCCTCTGGGCAGCAGGAAGCCTCCGCGTCGCCTGGACGCACACAGTGGAGGCACATTGCTTCAAGGTTGACCAGAGCACTTGGAAGGGGAGGAAGCGGGGGGCGGGGAGGGGAGGGAGGCTCCAGGCCGGAGGCCCTTCTGGACTCTGAGCAGGTGGGAGCGGAGGAGCCTGAAGCAGGCGTGCTCTCGCAGGGCTTTCCTGAAGGATCTGCCAGGCTGAGCCGGGACGGAGCGTACCGGCAGCAAGAGCTGGGTGGTGCCGGTGACACACCACATGGAGTCGAGGCTTTTGGCAGGGAAAGGCAACCAGAAGGCCAGTATGCACACAGGCACTTGGAAGAAACAGAACAGCGCCAAGATGCAACCTCGTTAGGACTGACGAGAGGGCTGGGGGCCGAAGCCCGAGCCTGAATCACAGTCAAGGGACCTCAGAGCATGGGCAGGAGGAACAGCGAAGCTCTCAGTGCAGGCAATGGCCCTAGACACAAGGTTTTTTTAAAAAGAGAAAGTCAGAAAGATTACTGTGCAGGAGCCAAGAGTCGGGGAAGAGACCCGGCCTGGTTCCCTGAACTACCCGAAGCGACAGGAACGCGGTGGAAAGCGGCCAGGCTGCGGGGGTGGCCGGCCAAGGAGCGCAGAGAGGGAGTGACCGGCGGACCTGTGTGATGTGTGCCAGGCAGGACCCAGGGCAGCCCTGCCAGCCTGACGTCCCTGTGACAGTCTCTCTAGATGTGTCGCTATGGTAACGTCATTCTTTTGGGGTCACCTAATATGAATGTTTTAAAAAGTGAGTAAAAGTATTCCAGAAGTTTATAAGACATCTGACTGCAGAGTTGAGACTTCATTTTAACAATATTCTTGGAAAATATCAATATTATAAATATCTATGTAAGATATAGATATATTCTACTCTAAGGAATTCAAATCTGTAGCATATATAACCACTCTACAAATGGCTGCCACATTTTACTATCTGCATTTTTAAGAAAATATAGGATGTATGCTAATTATTTTTATTTCTGCACAATATACCTAAGGCAACAAATGACTTCTTTTTCCAACTATATGGCCTGAGCTTTTTCTATAAATTCTAAAACACCCTCACACATCACTTATTAGTAGCGCATAATAAACTCCTGGAGGAATATGTCACTGTGGAACAGCAACAAGGACATTCGCTGTGTGTCCGTAAGGGCAGGTTCTAGAGCCTGGTGTTGGGCACAGCCCACACCTCTGGGGATGTGGGATGGAGCCCCCATTGCTGCTCAGAGGAATGCAGGGGCCCCCACCTCTGGGAAATGCCACGGGTCTTCCTGCGCCCACCCTCACCTGCCCTGCGTGGGCTCCCCATTCTTCCACTGGAGCCTGCCCTGTGGCTTCCCTCCCCAGGGACAAAACCTGTCTCCCTTCCTGCTCCATTTGCCGTGGAAAACCTAGAAATCGCCGCCCTTTGCTGTGCCAGGCACACCTTGCCGTGGCTGCCTGCCCAGCCGGCTCTGCCTGAGCTCGCACACTCCGCGTCCTGCAGTTTGTGCGACGCCCCTGGAAAGCTAGCTAACACCCACCCGCAGGCCGCCCCACCCCGAGCTCTGACTGGGCAGGTCTGAGGTGGGGCCTGGGAATCTGCCTGCGGAGACTTCCCAAGGCTGTCCTGCTCCTGGCACCTGCCCCCGGGCGCTCTGGGGACCCTGTCTTGGGGCATCTGCCGAGCTTTCCCAGCAGTGAACTCCTCTACACACAGCCGGTCTCGCTGCTGGCCACACAACAGGGACTAGAGGTTCCCCGCTTTTCTCCAGCTGAGAGCTGGCTCCACCGCCCTCCCGCCCAGAGCATCCTGCAGTAGGTCCTGGCCCCATTTCCTGGTGTTCCAGATCGCTCTCCTAAGCGGTCTCCTCCCAGGCCCTGACTGCCCTCCGGGCAGGTTGAGGAGACAGTGGAGGCTCTCCACGTGGGCATCTTCCCTGCAGCCAGCTGGTACCCTGTCGCATCTCCAAACAAGGGAACCCAGGCCAGACTCCTGACCGCGCCTCTTGGTCAGGCTGCACCTCCCGAGGTCGCACTTGCTCCCTCCAGGGACCTCAGTGATGGAAGCATGTCTTCTCAGTCTCATCTGAACCGACCTTTGGAGGGGACTATGACAACTCTCTTGCAGCCTGGGGGTTTCTCCTTTTCTTTACGCTGAACCAACCTAATAAACACCGCGCCACACAACTCTCTGAGTAGAGTAGTTTATTCGAGAAATCTGTGCTCACACACCCGAAAGCTGCTGGCAGCAGGGTGGCAACATTATGGAGCAAGATTAGCAGAGAGGACTTGGGAAGTGTACACCTGGGCAAAGGAGGGCCCTGGCGCGCTGACCCGAGCTGACAGGTGAGGAGCAGGGACTGCGAGACCAGCCTCACGCTGGTGGGAGCTACCAACCCATTTTTCAAGGCCCCACTTTTTAAAATGAGCAGACAAATGCCCACAGACATCTGAGGAAGGTGCCCCATGAGAACCACTGAGATGAGAAAATGGCAACGTCCAGACGCACAACAGGCAGAAAAGAGTCTTCAAACAGCAAGATTAATGCCTCCAAAGAGACGAGAGCGTGTATCGCACCCTGAAGCAAGAATAAGGCACCACACGCGAGGGGGTGGGCTGTAAGGAAAGAAGCACAAGGCACTGCATGCAGTCAGCAGAGCGCTGAGAAATCAGAAACATGGTACTAGAAATGAAACTCTCAGCAGAAGAAGAAATCTTTAGGAAACAAAAAGACAAGAAAAAGGAGAAATGAAAAATAGAAAATTAGATTAATAAGAGAAGAGAAATAAAATATATTACAAAATAATTTCCTGCAATTGAAAACTTTTATACTAAAAGACTCACAAAAATTTATGTGTAATAGATGAAAGTAATGCCTAGAACCTTCACTGTGAAATTTCAGAAGATAGACAAGAGCTTCAGAACTTTCATAACTTATTTTTCTTACAAAAGTGCAAGGACAGTGCTGACGCTGCACCGTGTAGCAGCTACTCCGGCAGCCAGGAATCAAAATTAGGAGCGAAAAGATTCTAGCCCAGAATTTGTATCTATATCTACAAACTACTAATTAAATGTCCGAGTAAAAAATTTACTGCTAATTTACACTGGTGGGGGGAGGGGAGCTTTCTGCGATACCTTGTTACTTTTCTCTCATATTCGACACTCAAAATTGAAGGGGGGACAGTTTGTTTGGCCCAGTTTGTGGAGGTTTCAGTCCATAATCAGCTGGCTCCAAGCAGGATAGCAAGTTGAGGGGCAACGAGTCATGGAGGTGGAAGATCAAGCATCAACAAGCGCCAAGGGGAAGACAAGGCCGGCGCCCGCTTCCCTCCCTACACTGCGGCAGGCCGCCTGCCCGAGGTGGGCCGCAGCCCTGGCTCCAGCACTCGACAATGAGCCAGGCTCAAACCCTGGACTCAGCCACTTCCAAAATGCTGGGCCCCCAGGACTGCATGAGTTTTGGGGGGACACCCAGACACAAACCATAACACTCTTTCTCAGAAGACTATCAGCAGATATATTCCACCAAATCAAGGAAGAAACAGGAAAACAAAGGAAGCCAAAATCAGAGGTATTGGCAAAAGCGCCCGTCCCCCACCAATGTACATGGTCAGTAAATGTTTTACTAGGACATGTAGTTAGTAGTTTGTAGATACAGATGCAAATTCTAGGTTAGAATTTTTTCTCTCATAATCTTACACAACCAAGAGGCTTAGGAAGCCTGTAGGAAGCATAACACAGGACTCCACCAGGGGGAGCCATGAAGTAGGGCTGAGAGCGCTTAGGCCAGTTTATGACAAGCTGAGCGGCACCAGGGAGGACTTGGAGATGACCTGATGGACCTTCATGGGACTCACTAAACTTGGATAACTACAGAATTTCAGATCGAATTGGTGACAAGCACATAAAACAAATAAAGAACAAGTACTACAAGTAAAATGAAGGCTAGTACAAGAGTGAGCACAGTATATCCCTTGGCTCATCTGTCAATAGCATTTTATAGCCAAATAATATTAAAAATTTATCTAGGTGACATTGTGGTATTTCTTAGGGCCGGAGAGATGGCTCAGTGGAATAAGCGCTTCCCTGGCAAGCACAAGGGCCAGAGTTCAATTAAAAAAAAAAAAAAGTGGCCAAACTGTACAGAAGTAGCACTTCCAATCTGCTACACATAAAGGTATGGATACCATAAAACAAAGAAGTAGTTGAAAGAACTTCCTGCAGAAAAAATGGAAGTTTGGAGGAGCAGGCAGAGATGTCAAGTAGGCTGCTGTTTCTCACTAAAATCCTGCTAGTTTCTATTTACTTAAATCCGTGTTCATGTGTAATTTCAAAGCGTTTATAGCCAGGCGTGGTGGCACAGCCCTGCAATCCCAGGACTCGGGAGCAGGCGTGAGCATCGCCAGGAGTTTGAGGCCTGGGCTACTACGCGGATTCAAGGGCAGCCTGCACTGCATGGCAAGATGAAATACATGAATAGACGGCATTTATAATCCCTTAATTTATCCAATAAAGCTATCATTTTCTCCTTCTATGCCTCCGTGGGGTGATACAGCAAAAGCTATGGACAACAAAAAGAATACACATGAATAGAGAAGGAAATGGAGTCACGGTAACATTTTGGAACTTTATTTCCTCAGCTGAAAGACATAGAAATGACAGCTCTCCTGATTTTGTGGGCGTTTCTCTAATGTAGCTTTGTTTTTCTGAAAAGTGTGTATCTCTTGTGAATGGTACAAAGGGGTTTTCACACCTCCCAGAGCCAAGACCCATCAGCTTCTGAGAAAACTGCATCCCTCACAATCCGGAGTGGATCTACTTTTCAAACGCAAATGAATTCCCTCTGTTTACAGCTAGTGTTTCTCCCCAAGGAAAGCTGCACTCCGAATACAGGCGGCACGTGGGTTTCCTCTGGGCTTGGGGTGCTTTTAAAACCCACACACCAAAGCGAAAATCCGTGCTGGCACTCCAAACCTCGGTGAACGGTGACCGGCTCTAAATGGGGATGTCCGTGAGCTCCTTGCTCTGAGAAACAGCACTTCCCCATCTGGGGGGCCTGTTTGTCTAAATTTAGGAAATTGGAAAGGGTTTATGTTTTCATTTTAAATACTATTCAAGTTATTAATAGATATGCTACTAGATCTTAGCAATAATCCAGGTTTGTACTTTTTAACGCTTACACTTGCTAACTGAGAAGCATTAGCAATGGCAAACATTCCCTGCCACGAATTTGGATCCAAAAGTTCTTGATCTGTTTGTTTGGCTGGTTGGCTGTTGCTGTTCTAAGGTGTCTTGTTTTATTTTCTAGCATTTGTAGGCAGTCTTTTTTACAGACAGCTATAATTTACCTAAGAGGAAATTCAACATGTGGAAGAAAGTTGTTTTGCTTGTGTGGAATCTGCATTTGCTTACAAAACAAAGCAGCAGAGTAGACTCGGAGCACGAGGATGGACACTAGGGGCCCCGCGGCAGCCCAGCTGGAAGCGGGCTCTGCACTCTGCAGAGAGGCTGCCCCGAGAGCCTGGGTGCGCTCCGCGCATGGAGCGCCGAGAAGAATGCAAGCCCAGGCCGGAGTCTAAGAGAGGAAGACCGCAAAGGCCGGGTCTAAGAGCAGGTGCCCACAGCGGGGGCGCAGGGCCCTGGAGGCTGCCCAAGGACACTAATAAGCTGTGATGCTGGGGATCACCGATCCGCAGGTTGCGGGTTGCGTGCTGCTGGCCAGGCCCTCCCATAAGGCGTGGAATGGGAAGGAAGTAGCTCACTGCTGTCAGGGGCGCCCAGGGGAGTGAGCCAGGGAAAGGCAAGGGGAGTGTCACATTGTGCAGGCGATTACTGTAACCTTCCGCCAGGAGCCCAGCTGGAAAGGAGGCGCGAAATGGAAGAGGACCAATTGATTTTGGAAAAATACTTTTTAAAATTTATTTATTTATTTATTTATTTAGATACAGGGTCTCGCTATAAATATCTTTTGCACATGAATAGACTTACATATTTGCATTTTTTTCTGGGATTCATTTCTAAAAGCAGAATCGTTAGATGAAAAGGTAAGAATTCATAGTTTTGGGTGCCTGCTGCAAACACGCTCCGAAGGCTCGCGCCACTTAAAACCGTTTTGCTCAGCTCAGTGCTCCGCTGCCTTCCTCAGTCCCGCAGGCCTGCCCACCCGGACCCGCGGGCTGCTCGGCCAGCAGCGGCCTCGCACTGCAGCGGAGGCCTCAGCGCCTGCCCTCCGCGACTCACCCACGCTCACCTGCCTCTTTCCTAGTGTCTTTACTCTTAACTCAGTGTAAACTACCCATTTACACAATGTGCAATTATGCTTCACTTCAAAGTCCTTTAAGTGGTTGTATTTCATTCAAGAGAAAATTTGAGCAATTTTTTAAATAAAACCTACAAAAAAAATTTGTAAGTCAACAAAAAGTAGCTGTAGCTGTGGATTTAATAAAGAAATAATTCAAGATGATTTTTAATTCTGTTCCTTATAGCTAATTTAAGTCGTCATTTTTCTAAGCACCCCACGGACTTCTCGGAGATCCTTGTGTCCAGAGCTCACAACTAAGAGCTTAGGCACCCTGTAAGTCCATTCTCACGTGGGTTTTTGAAATGTTTTTGTAAAGTGCAGATCTCAGGAAACACAGCTCATTGGTAATTAAATTCCAGACAAAGCTACCGTCCTCTAAGCTAGCGCTGGTCTTGCCGTCCCCCACTGCACAGATGCACAGAGTGACAAAGAAAGGTGTTCCTGGGTATAAGAGGACACAACACTGGCAAGCTTCCCGTAGCCCATTCGGTGCAAGCCAAGTGTCTGCATTTTACTGAGGCAAAGAAAAGCTTGTGTTTGAAGACTAACTAGCCAGTAGTTGCTACGTACGTGGCTCCAGAGGAGCCAGCTGGTGGGCATATGGGTTAAACTGTGTGTTTAAACTCACACTACATACATGTCTGCACGTGTGCACACATGCAAGGCCCATGCTGTGTGTACACACATCCAGCAATGCCCACTGGCGCCAGCGACCACCTGCAGGCAGGCTTCTCACAGCCCGCTGGTGAGATTCCCGGACGTGACATCACCTGTCCTGGAAGGGCCGCCGTGTCACCTGGCACGAGCAACCCCGACGGTCTCCAGTGGCATCCTCTGCCTCCTGCAGTGTGGTCGCCAGCAGAAATCACAGATCTCTTTCTTGGTCAGAACAGAGATGTTCTGTCTGATGTGGTTTCGTGGATTTCTTGTGAAAAACAGCCTCATTCCAGCTAAAGAAATAGCGCCAGGCGCAGAGCAGCACAACACGTCTCCCAAGCGAAGGCCAGCGTCGAGGCCTGGGGTGACACTTGGCTCGGCAGTCGAGCATCTGCCCTGCATGCATGAGGTCCTCTAAACAAGCTCCAGAGAGAACGAAGGGCTGGAAAGTTCAGGTTCAACTTTTTGAAGCACGGCCTGCATCAGTAGTGTTAAACCTCTGCGTACAGCCAACGGCGCCTTCGTTTCACCGACACCCAACAAACACAAATTAATTAACTGACACCCTTGCTCTCTCCACTTCCATGCCAAGACTAGGAGTGAGAAAGGCCATTAGCAGGTCCACCTGCCGAGAGCACAGCTTCGTGTTACCATGGAAACAATGCCACCAGGCATAAAGGGCCTGGAGCTGGAGGACTGTGCCCCTGAAGGAGAAGGCAAGCAGCCATGGTCCCGGTAGGTGGTCAGCAGAGTAAGCACCTCCACTGCACACTTCTTCAAGCCAGAACACAAAGTGTTCTTCCTCACAGGCAAGGAGAAAGACCTATGCCCTGGCTTTTTGCAAAGGAAATCGGGTCTTCCATTCGCCCAGGCATTCTGCCTCACAGCTTCTTGCTGTGGACTGACTCTTCCTTCCTTCCGGTTTTCATTAGCTACTCTAACTTGGTCCAAAAATAATAGGAAAAATTCCCCTTCCCAATAATGAGCTCCCATGGGAACCTGCAGGGAGCTCTAGGGGACGGAGGGGTGTCACAGAAGCCCTCCCCTGAGTGGGAGAGGAAAGGCAGAGTGGGGGAGTGGCTCCTCACCATGAGATCCTACTCCGGGTGCTACTGACCCCAGACCCTGCTGGGCGGGCTGGGAGGCGGGCGGAGCATGCACAGGACGGCATACAGAAGCAGCGTGCTACCACCTAGTGTCCCTGACACAGAAAGAGACAAGGGACAGGAGGAAAGGAGAGCAGTTCATTCATCAAAGTAACTGTCCTGCCATTGCTTACAGGTCACCTTTCAGAAATGTTCTTCATGGCTACTGAGTCACTGTATTAGATGTGTAAAATCCTTGAAATTATATCATGCCCTGAAGACAATCAATCACCTCTCTGGATCCTCAGGGCACTCCTCCCTCCACTGGAAGGTGTTGAGCAGGGACCGCATGCAACCCTCTGAAGACAAACCCTCTGAAGACACCCTGCTCTTCTGTCACCAGGTGAAATCCCAAGTGGTAGGACACACTGCAGCCCAGGGGGGCTAAAGACCGTGGCCTCCTTCCTGGGAATGTATTTTTGAAAATATACTTTTTAAAGAATGCTCAAGTTGGGCTGGAGAGATGGCTCAGTGGTCTAAAGCACCTACTTGGAATAAGCTTGGCAAAGCACA
>NDGN011541092.1:27712-47061 GCA_002564285.1 Tympanoctomys barrerae | reverse complement strand
TTTTTTTCTTTCTTTCTTTCTTTTTTTTAAAGAAATGTGTAATGACACTTGGGGACATTTAAGATGGCATAAAGACAGCTGTGTGCTACATGGTACTCAGGCATGTAGGGTACTGGGGGAATCTCAGTCAATGCTGCCTGAATCTATGCCTGGGCACCCAGTGGGAGAGGCCAGCACAGGAACTGCTACCTACTCCTTCCTGTATCTCTGGTCTTTTCCTCTTTATACATCCCACAATCTTGTCACAGGCATGTGGGTGCTGAGGCTGGCCATGTGAAGGGTCTACAAAGGTATATGGTGCCCAGGTGAGTCCTGCTCCAAGACTGCTGTCAGATTCTTATAGGGCTCATGCACAAGTGTGTGTGTGCACATGGGGGCAGTCTTCATCCTGGAGGGCTTGTGCGGGAGGGAGAACTATGTCCCTACAAGGAACCCTGGCCACTGACCTCTGGTGTGCAGAGTCGGAGAAATAGGTCATGATATACGGCCCTCTCAGCTTGTTACCAGGGCGCCATTGCCACACAGTAGGAGCTGGATGCAGATGATGGACTTGCCCCTTCCCTTATGGCAGGGCACAGGAAGGAAATAGATAGTTGCTAAGTACTCTGTATTTTGAACCACATCTGTGTGGCTTATGAAGTTCTGTACAGCCTTGGAGGTTAGTAGATATCAGTGCTGTGAGCATAGCAGGAGCATGGAAGCCAGAGAAATTAGTGCAGTGTGCATGGACCTGGGCTAGTCAAGTGCCATGGAGATTTGATCAGGTTCTCTGGATCCTTGTGCTAGGTGAGCCCCCAGGCTAACCTCCCCTGCTTTTCTCCAGGTCTCCCTCAGGAGGACCTGAGCCAAGAGCACATGTGCATCTGCTACATACCCCATCATAACTGTGTTTCTGTGGTTGACCAGCCCTCTTGCTGGCTAGAGTGGGAGTGTGATAGCACAGGGCGGCCTCTACCCAGCTGGGAACCTAGGCCTTCTGGACAAATGTTTCCAGGGACTTCCTGTTTCTGTCCAGGGCCCCATCTCCTCTTCCTGACATTTCCAGGAGCAACTCAGTGCTCTGTGGACTACCACAGGGCTGGACTTTGGAATCTCAGTTCCTCCCCATCCTGGTTCTCCTTTTGCACAATGCTGACAGTGATTTGCTGAGGATGTGCTGTGCGTAGCACTTGAGAGTAGAAGGATAGTCAGACTGTTGCTCCTTCCACCCTTCTGGAGTGGGGGGGGGTAGGGCTTTAAATTTATAAGCTACATAGTAAGTACAGCAAGTCATGACAGGAAGGCAAAGATTGGGTCATGGGATAGAGTGATAAAGGTGAACTAAACTGAGGGTATGCTGCTGAGGCTACAGGACACCCTTGCAGAAGGGCAGGCTCTCAGGGCTGCGTGTACAGCAAGCCAGGTGATTGAGGTAACAGAAGTATGGACTTCTCTAGAGTAGCAAGAGCATGTGGAGCTAGAGTGGGCAGAGGCCATACTGGACTGGCATTGAGGTTGTATTGTGTGCATAGCAGGATGTGTGGAGGGACATGGGAAGTGGGTTGTGGTAAGTGTACATTTTAGGGTAGCTTTGGTGGCTAGGAGGCAGAGGGTGGTGTTGCTCTAGGGAGGGGCAGGCAGGGACAATCACTGCAGCTGATGAGTGAGAGCCGGGGGGTGCTGAAGGCTGTAGGGGCTGTAGGTACACCCTGGAGGCCTTGCCCTCCTGCCCTGGTGTGGTGGTAGAAGGGGGGATGGTTAGGGATGATCAGGTAGGCCCCTCAGTGCTGGATCCTGAAGCTGGGCTGGCAGCGATGCCTTTCTCATAGGCGGGAGGACTCAAGGACAAGTAGGTCCTTGCTGTGTCTCCCGGAACATGACTGTTCATGGTCCCTACTTGGGAGCCTCAAATCCTTGGTTTTATCTCTGTCTTTTCCTGATCCTGAGCCCATCCTGGCTCCCTCTGGCCATCTGTTCTATATGCCCATCTGGGTTGAGTTTTGCCATCTAAGAAGCACCATTCAGGCACTATCCATGCACTGTCCCTTTCTCTAGTGCCTGCTTCAAGGAGAGGCAGTGCTCTAAGAATGCCTTGCCTGACTTTGGATAGAGGGCCATGGGAGTCTGTGTGGCCTCACTCTTGTTTGGTGTCTGTAGACCTCCTGCTTATTACCAAAAGGGAGGGCACAAGGGTGTTAGTCAGCATGGCTACCTTGCACAGTGACTCATTAGGGCCAGGACACCGTGGCTGTGGCTGTGTAGTGGCCAGTGGAGGGTGTGGCCCTTTTTTCTTGAGAGCCCTGAGTCTGAGAGCCCTATGAGCTGTGGCCCTGATCCTTGTTGTTTGCAGTACTTGCCAGCTCCTCTGTGTGTGGTGCTATGACCCTTCTGTTTTTGTTGAGAAAATCTTAGAAACTGAAGCCTTTCTTGGAGGCAGCTGGACAAAAGGAAATTAACCTTTAGCTAGAAGGGACCATCTAATGGACATCAAGGAAGCTGTGGCACCCTGCCCTGTCACAGGCAGTAGGAATTAGTGAGTGTGTGTGTGGCCAGGGCTTGATCAGCTTGCTTCCTAGCTCCCACTCCTGCAGTTCAGGAAAGTAAAGTTCAGGTCCACCAGGAAATCTCAGTCTCCTAGGATCCTGCCATCATCAGTGTGGAAAGCTAGCTCTTAGTGAGCTCCTTCTCGGGCTGACACCCTCAAAGCAGGTCTTTTACCTCAGGGAGCCCTGATAAGAATTTTCACTTGGATAACCACTGTGCCCAGTTACTTTTAGCTGTTCTTCCAGACCATCAGAAACTAGAGGGCAACTCCTCTTCTAGTCCTTGGCTCCCCCTAGTGGGTGTTCCCAAGATGCCCTTGATTTCCTTTTGCTGTATGCTTATCTTCAGGCCTTTTAAAGCCCAGGGCCCCTGGAGCTTGCCTGATGCCAGAGCATCATGGTTCTATGTCCCACCATGCCAATGGCCAACTCATTGTCCACTAGGTCCTGATGCTTTTGGCTCTGTCTGTGCCCTTCCTGAAGGTGTATGCAGCTCTTTTTTGGGTCCAGGAGTGGGCCTGTATGCACTTCTGGCCAGTCTGTCAGTGGGACTGGCTGGCCTTCATCTTGTCCACTTTTAGAGCTGTACTCCACCCCCCACCCTTTCTATGATCCTTCCAAGCTTGATTCTTCTGCTTACTGGGCAAGTAGATTCTGAAATTTCCCTTCAGCTCCAGGAGATTTTCTGGTGAGCTGGGAAGACTGTGGCTCCTCTTAGCAGTGGGGAGACATTTGTGCAGGCTACTCTAGTGGGTCCATCCCAGTATGTTTTCCTTCTGCCATGGCATTGGGGACCCAGAACCTTTTATGCTGCATGCAGACATATAACAAGGGACCTACTGGTGGTAACTAATTTGTCTGACTGGGGGTGTCTGCTACCAGAAGTCAGTGCTGTGGGCTACTCTGGGCATAACACCTCAGGCAACAGAGGGCATTCATCATTATGTCCTGGAGGAGACATGATGGCCTCATAGAGATGACTCAGCTGCTTGGGTCTGAAGCTGCTCATCTGCAAACTGGAGAAGGTAAAAAATCTGTTCATGTGAGTGGTTTTGGTACATGCTTCTTGGCTCTCTAAGCATAAAGGTGCTTTTAGCGATTTTGCAAGATTGAATAAAATTTTAATGTTTTTCTAGTTCCATGACAAATTCCTAAGAAACTGTGCACAGGCAGTTATATCTATGTCTTATCCACCAAGAACACCCATGGGTTGGCTCAAGCCATCAGTTAATGCTTGGGGCAGTCATGAGGATTGTCCCCTGTGTATGGTAGCTCTTGTTCAGGTGTGACAGGAGGAAGTTGTCTTCTTGAGATGGGCTCCCTATCACCAAACTGCCACCCTCCGTGTCTCTTAAACTGAAGACATTTATTTCTCATAGTTATGGCTCTGGCAGAGCTGTGTCTGGCCAGGGCTGTTTTCCCGCATGCAGATGGTTCTTTACATTGTGTTCTTATGTGATAGAGCCAAGAGGCAGCTCTCTTGCACCTATCCTGTCAGGAGGAGGATCCTACCTCTAAACACCATCTTGTCAGCACATGAATTTGGGGGACAGTGCATGACAGGGTACTTGGCTCAGAGTTATATCTTGGGAATTTGGACCTGGGTCAAGCCATGGAGGCCTTTGGACTCCCTCTGTGTTTGCATTCCAGTCAGGGCTCATCACCTGGGAGTCCCTCCATATCTGCTTGCACAGGTGCTCTCCTTACTGTGTTCATGCTGGGGGCAGGGCTGAGTTGGGGTAAGGTAGACATAGCCTGTAAGATTCTGGGGTTGGGCAAGGGAGGAGCTGCCACAAGCAGTGACTTGGAGAAGATCGTTAAAATATCTCCTGCTGCTTTGGAATGTCTCATGTCCTTTCCTTTTTCCTTGGAAGCAGATATTCTTAGGCTGAGGTTTCTGATGAAGACTACATTAAAGTGGACCACAGTGGCCGGTCACACACAAAGACAGGTTCTCAGAAGTGCAGACTTATTTCCCTCAGTAGATCAGCCTCAAAAGGCATCGATCGATAAACATGCCCAGCTTCTTCTTGAAACACCAAGAGCTTCATTTTGAACTCCCACGGGTTCACGGAAATGCTGCTGACCTCAGAGTTCAGCTTGGTGTGGAGCTAGCGGTTTAATTTTTTATGAGCTTTCTCTTCCTCCTCTCAGAAGAAAGGCCGAAATTGAATGGAGGAAGGCTCCTCCAGGAAGAATCAGCAGTCTAGGACCTCTAGGACAGAATTACCAGATGCTCATGGAAACTGTTGGGTAGAGGGGCTGAGGTACCCTTCCAGACTGAGGTTGTGTGGGTCACACCATCTGCATCCTGGGAATGGATGGCACTTGGTGGTGGTGATTTGAGAAGCTTTCTGGGGAACATCACAATCTGGATGCTGGGAGAAGTGTTCTTGAGTGAGTAAAGGTTTGGGCAGTGAGTTCCATCCCTTCTTGCTTCTCAAGGGCTTCATGCTGGCCTGGCGCTTCTTTGCCTCTGGAACTCCTCTGCTGGACCAGCACCTGGAGCATGCTGCTGTACTTTTGTGCCATTTCCATCTTAATTTTTTTTGTTTTTGAGACAGGGTCTCACCTTGTAGTTTGACTGGCCTTGAACTTACTATATAACCCAGGCTGGCCTTGAACTCTTAGTGATTTTTTGCCTCAGCCTCCCAAGTGCTGGTATTACAGGCATGTGCCACTGTGCCCAGCTGCTATTCCTCATCTTGTGAACAAGTCTCCTTATCCCATGCACTGTCAGCCTATTATCTATCACCTCTAAAATGCAGCAAACCTCTCTAGGCTCTTGAGTCATGTGTGTAGCCTCTTCCTCATCTGCCCTTCTTCCTCTCTGACCTTGTGCCCTTTCTGTCTGGTTTTGAGCCCCTCAGGCTGGCTCTCTATTCCTCATGCTGTGGGCGTACTTCCATGGAAAGGGAGCCTCTCACCCACCCTTCTAGCAGCCCATACACAGTCCTGTCCTCACACTGTGCCTGTGTGCATTCCCTTCCCTCCATTGCCCCTCATGCAGGTACTCTTGTGTTGGCTTATTGTCTGTTGTTCATCACTGATAGCTTTGCAGTGTGGGACCAGCAGTCTGGTATCTCTGTCAGGCAGTGTGGGCGCTTGAGGGGGAGGCAGGGCCCTGCCCATTCATTGTTTGACCTGCCTGTGGGCCTCCTGCTTGCTTCTTGCTTTCTGTGCTCAGATACACCCTTCTGTGGGTCCTCTTGCTCTGCCCAGGCACCATGTCTGATGCCAAGATGCTGTCCTGTGTGTTCCAATGCTTCCATGTCCCCTCCACTCTGCCCTGATCACCCAAGGAGTTGTGAATGCCTTTTGTAGTGCTGCCTATTTGATGTCTTATGCCCAATTATGTCCTTGGCTGTGCCCAGCTTGTCTCCACCTTCTGTGGACAGGATTGGGGTCTGCAGTTGGCTGCCCTGACTTTGTGCCTCTCTTCTCTAGGTGAAATGGATAGTGTTTTGTTCTTGAGTGAGTAAAGGTTTTTCTTCATAACCTGGCAAGAGAACTTTTCTATCTGAACTCAGCACTTCATTCCTGAGGGCTCTGTCTTCTCCCTTGGGTGCCACAGAGCTCCCAGTTTGTGTCCCTGTTTACAGGGTATGTTAGTCAGGGTTTCCTTGCTAGGACCAAATGCCTGACATACACAACTTAAAGGAAGAGGAGTTTAGTTTTGCTAATGGTTCCAGATGATTGGGTCCATAGTGGACAGGCATGGAGGAACAAAGCTACTTACTTCACAGTGGGGAAGCACAGCGGTGGACCGATGCCAGTAAGAGAGATGCTCTCTAAAGGCACACCCCAGCTTCTGGAAAGGGGGCCTTAATATGTCTGTTTTGCAATTGGCAGATATATGGCAATTTGGTCTATTAATAGTTTTAAATTGAACTGGAACTCAAAATAGCCTCTTAATATGTCTGTTTGCCTTCTCTATGTTGGGTGTACCACCTGAGGGCATTTGTCTGTGACACAAGTGGATCCATTCACTGATGAGTACACTGCCCCCACCCCAGAAGTCTCTTAATACAGTCAAGTGGACAGTTATGCTTGACCATCACAACTTACGTCCTTTCACCATCGTGGATAGGGGTGAAGAGCTGAGGTTAGGGCTTTTGGTCCCTGCACCCTCTGCTCCCTTCAGTGCCTCAAGCCAAACTATAGTATGTAGGTTTGTTGCCAGCTTATACCAAAAGCCAGGGTTCCTGGCCAAATCTTGCTACCTGGATCCATTACCCTGAACCCAAGTCCTTGGAACAGAAAAGAATGGTGGTTGTCTGTATTTGTGACTGTATTTGCATCTGCTCTGGAGGGAAGGCCCTGTGCAGGGGATGACCTCAGACAGATATAAGGATGTTGTGCTCCCGAGACCCAGGGCTCCCTGACCCCCTTGTGCTATGGACAGCTTGTCAAAGGAACCCCTTTCCCTCAGCTCTGCCTGGTGAGCTCTGTCCAGTCACCTGCAAGGTAGCATTGCTGTGTTCTTGCTCCTTTGTATGCATGACTCTTACAATAGCACCGTGAATGCTGCCATTCTCCTAATTAAATTACCCACTTTGGAGCAGTGATTTAAAGCACTTGTGAACTTACCCACCTGAATTCAATGATTCAAGAGTCGATTTCACAGTTCTTGATTATTAAATTGGTCTATGAATAGTTTTAAATTGAACTGGAACTCAAAATAGCCTCTTAATATGTCTGTTTGCAAGGAATATTTGTACTTGTATTTTATGGTTTTGGTTATGGAGCTCCTAGAGGTGTGGGTGGCAGTTGGCTGATTCTTCAATTGATTTCCAAGGCCCTCTGTTTAGTGATATATAGTGTCCTTGATGCTGGTACATGGGTCCCAGCATCTATGTTCCTGTTGGCTTCTGCCTGGGGCTTTCCAGGTTTACCCAGGCTCCCCACAGTTGGTAGAACAGAACCAACATTTGGTTTTTTCTAAAGTTCTGTGTTTGATTCACATTCAGTTTCAAATTGTACTTAAGCTGCTCAAAGAGTTTACTAAATTCTGATTTAGGAAAAACTTAGACTACCTCAGAGGAAAAGATTATCTGTTGTCCTGGAGGTTTTGTTGAGATCCTGTAATCAAAACAAATGAACTAATTGGATGCCAAGGATGATCTAAGACTCTAGATGCCCTTCACAGCCCCCGTCTCAAATTTCTGTATTTTCAAAGCAGCCTCACTGTTCTCATTGTTACCTCACATGAATGTTAGAAATGTCACTTTACAGCAGCATCTTAACTCCTGCTTTAGGTTTTGAGGTTTATTTAGGATTTCCTTTTTAAGAGAGGTTTCTGCCATATGTATAGCACAAATGCTGTGTTCCACCACCATTTCTTGGCACTACTTGAGGGGCGCTATCCTGGTTGGTCCTGCCCTCACTCTCCCTACATCCCTCCGTGCGTGAGCACATGTGAATGGGGTAGAGCTGGGGAGGCTATCTAGGCACTGATGGAGTCTTGTGATCAGCAGTGCTAGCACTGGCCTTAGCCGGAGGGCCAGCAGGCACAGAACTTGTGCTGGGCACTCAGCTGAGAGGAGTGGTGGCCTTGAGAGAGGCAGGGTTTTGGTCACATGCTGAGGGTGGCCCCCAACTGTTCTGCACCCTCTGATAGGAAAGATCCAGCCACCTCTGGTGTCTCAAGAGACTTGGTGCTGGAGGATGGACCTGTGAGGGTTGTTAGGAGGCTGTTCTAGTCTTCTAGGTAAGATCCTGAGGCAGAAGCCATGGAAGCAGAGAAGAAGAGATGCTGAAAAAAGAGTTGGCAGAAATGATGGCTGGCTGTGGGGCAGGTGGGAGGGTGCGCAGCCCAGCCATCCCTCTGTTGTCTCCTGTGCCACAGTTTCAGTGCCAGTGCATGGCAGGGTTTCCGCTTTGTGAAGCATCTCCTGCCCAGCCAGCCTCCGCAGCACAGGCCCTCCCTCCCCCCCGCACATCTGTGCTGACTGTGATTCACACGGGAAGTGCTTGCGCTGGCAATTTAGCTCATTCAGAAGCCCCGTCCCGTAGCACTGTGTGGTTGACAATTTTTCCCATTGTATGTGGAGTTGAGCTTCCCTCCACCTCCTGCTGTGTGCTGGGATCACCCTGAGTGTCTATTTGAAATCCAGAAACTCCTGAAAGGCGCTAAGTAGCTATTCAGGAGTGAGGAAACGGCGGGGAGGTGGGCACACGTGCAGTTCTATTTTAGGATGTCCTGGGCCCTGGGGACAGTGTGCCAGGCCTCACCGCTCTGCCATCTTGCTTTCCTGAGCAGTGCCCGGGGGCTGGAGAAGGCCCAGCAGCAGTTACAGGAGGAGGTGCGGCAGGTCAGTGGCCAGCTCCTAGAGGAGAGGAAGAAGCGCGAGACCCATGAGGCACTGGCCCGGAGGCTGCAGAAGCGTGTCCTGCTGCTAACCAAGGTATGGGCTCCTGAAGGGGCAGCCAAGCCGTCTCTGCCTTGTCCATACCTGCCTTTTTTCTCTGTGACACATTACCTCTGTCCTAACATCTACACACCCAAGTGTTGTGTTGTTACCTGCTGCTGGTGGTCTGTGTGTTTCTTGGGCAGAGTTGTGTGTGACTGCCTGGGAGCCATGACCAGGGCAACATGAGCTTTCTTCTCCATCCAGGAAGATGCCCTGAGAAGTTTGGCTATGGTGTGTTGTTTTGTCCTCAAAATGCCACAGAATTCCCCAATCCAGTGTTCTCAGTGGACTCCACTCTGCTTGATTCCTCTCCAATATCCAGTGCCCCAGCCCAATGTTCTCTGCAGGCTGCACATGTGGCAAGAAGGTCAACATTCTTAAGCCCTGGCAGGTAGGCAGCTATCTTTATTGCCAGAAAGTGCAGAGGAAGCTGGAGTTTTCTGGCCTACGGTGGTTACTTGTTTGCAGATGTCATGGGGACCATTCTGGTGTCTAGTTTTTTCTAATTGTTCTGGCCCAAAGGAGTTCTAATGTCAATACGTTAAACAGAAGTTGCAGCCATGAGTAGTCATCATGAACTAGATGTGGCAGCACATGGCTGTAATCCTAGCACTGGGGGAGGCTGAGGCAGGAAGATTATAAATTCTATCCCAGCCAACTGGCTTAGTGACTTAGTATGACTATCTCCATCCCCAAAGGGCTGGGAATATAACTCAGTGTGAAGGCCCTGGATTCAGTCCCCAGTACGGGAGGGAAAAGCTGTGAAATTTCAACAGACAAAGACGACAAGAGCCAAGTCTGTCCCCAGGTGCTCCTTAGGCAGGGATGGGCTATCCTGCTTGCTGGCATAGCTGCCCTGTCTGTGTTCACCCTAATGCTTAGTGGGCAGAGGAGGCTGTGCCACATGCCCCTCTCCCAGAGAGGGCGCAGCGGGGTAACAGGAGCTGCATCCACGTATGTCTCCTTCACTCGGTCACGTTTCGGTGAACTGAGGACTGTGTTGCTGCTAGGACCTCCTGGTGAGTCAGTGTTTAGGGAACAGGTTACGTTTCAGCTCCTACGTGCTGCTGTTTCATGACTACTTCTGCACATTCTTGACAGCATCTTGCTGTCAAGAGACCTCACATCTGCCTGGCGTCACACTGGGTTTCCTGAGACAGGGGTGGAGCCGACACCTTCAGTGCCAGAGAGGGGAGAGTTCCAAAGTGCCTTAGCAGAGAAGGTGCATGCCCTTGGGTTTGACTCCTTTTGCTGGACTTACAGGGTGAGGAATGGGCCTCCCCATTCCTCCCTTCTTCCCCAGATGTCTGTCATGTGTCTGCTAGTGTCAGCATAGGTTCCTTATAAACATGTTCCTTATAGGACCAGGGGGGAAGAGGTAATAGCCACACTAAACTGCATATGCTTGCCAGCTGTGACAGAGAAGAGACAAGCAGTGCCAGGATGACATGCAGGGAGTTGTCTGAGGTCAGGTTTAAGCAAAGACTTGGAGGATTTGCTGGCTGTGGGAACCTGTGTGGAGAATTTATGCTCTTCTGTGCAGAGCCATGAACGGGAGAGAGGGACGCTTTTGTTTAGCTGCTGGTGTCAGCATGCAGACACATGGAAGCAGACTGAGAAGCTTCCTGCCCTAGCAGCCATGGTGTGCACGCCAAATGGCTCCCTGTGGTGGTGGTGGGGTGCACAATGTGGGACACTCAAGGTCATGCTGGATCCAGGGCACTGAGAGTCAGATGAAGATCAGGCTGTGGGGCAGGGTGGTGGGCCACTGAACAATGAGATCCTCGCATGGAGGCTGCGCTGTGATCCCACAGCCGAGGCTGACCTTGCCCTATCAGCTCACAGCCGGCTCTCCAGGTTAGGAGAGCTGTTAGGCTCTCCAGGTCTCGTTTCCCTGCTCAGCAGGCTGGTTCTGGTCCCTGGGAACATGGCCATAGTGGTTCACTGCATCAGCTTATTGGTTCTTATTTGAGCTGTGCTGTCAGACCATCATTACAGAGCACACCACAGCCAAATCCATACCCACTGTGTCAGGAGGCTTTGCACTGCTCATGCTCCAGAGATGTGGCTTCTGTGTGCCAGGCAGGAAAGAGCAGAGTAGTTACAGGAGGCTGCCAGGAAGGGGTGGGTGGCTCTGAGTTTGGCAGTTGACATGCAGCTCTTTTGGGAGAAGGGGCAGCTTCAGGCAAGGTGTCCTGGTGTGCCCAGCTAACAATGGAATGCCTAGACTGGGGTAGCTTGTAAACATCCTGTTATTAACACATTTGTGTGGTACATTTGATAAAATTAATTAAACTGTGTTGTTTCATTATTAACAAACATCAGTACTTTCTTGAGAGTACTTTAGTTTTTATGAAATGCCTTTTTTGGGGCTAGGATCTAGCTTTCCTACCATGTGACATTTCGTGAGCCTATCTTCCTAGGCTCCTCTTGGCTCTGACAGTCTCTCACACTTTGTTCTTCATGATCTTGGCACTTTTGATCTGCCCCACCCCCACTCTGTTTAGATTTTCCTGATGTTTTTCTCATGATTACTTTGGCTTTGAAGGAGGATTGTAGAGAAACTGCCCTATCATCAACTCCTGTGAAAGGGCCATACTGTTACTGTGACCTACCATGGGCGCCGCTGACCTTGAGTACCTGGCTGTGCTCGTTTGCCAAGTTTCTCCACTATAAAATCCCTGTTTCCCAATTTTTCATGTGTGCTCTTCTTTTAAACTACTTCATTCCAAGACTTATTGTGAAATTACAGTCATCTTTTTATTCTATTTCAGTTTGTTTTCTGAGATAGAGTCTTGCTGTGTAGTTCAGGCTGGCCTTGAAATCATGGCAGTCCTCCTGCCCCAGCCTTCTGAGTACTGGGATTGTAGGCCTGCACCACCATACTTGGTGTAACATGTGCTCTTCTGAAGCTATCCACACCTAATGGGTGGGGAGATAAAGGTTCTCCCTGGGGGCAGAGGCTCTACATGAATTATACAGGATTTTAACATGAGTGACTTGTCTCTTCTTCCCACTTATTCATATGAGATGGGCTGGCGGGTATTTATCTTAGGTTTTAGGCTTTAACCCAACAGTACTTTGTTCTATAGTTGTGACTTTGGGGCTCTTTCAGTGCAACCCTGGGTCTTTTTCATGTGTTCCTGTCATTATGGTTTCATGTGTGTGAGATGTGTTTGTTCTCAGCACTGTCTTAATTGTGGCCCTAAAAGACATTCTAGATTACCCATGTCTTTCCTGTTCCAGTCCTACAGTCAGCTGTTTCTCTAGGGGTCTTTGGATCCTTTTGTATAGAGTAGTAGGTCTGGTGCTGTTGGTCCAGGCTCTCTTGGCCCAGAAGGGCCGGATGTGTATGCATGCCAGCTCGTATACATGAGCACCTGTGCCTCTATGGGATGTCTGCATCCATTCACTGGAGTCCACAGGAGTCCTTGCTTGGGTTCAGCCCCCTGTGTGCTGCTGCAGCCCCTCCCATCCCTGGGACCCCACTTTAGCAATGAGAGGTCTGGCTTCCTCCATGCATTTCCTTGGTGCAGACCTATAGCAGCATCTGCACTGGTCGTCTCAGCCTAGAAGTTTTTAGTTTTCATCTGGAAGGCAGATTCTTAGGAAGTTAAAAGGTTTTCTGTAGCAGCACTCCTTACCCCTGGTAGGTTTTACATTTCTACAGATGCTTCTGGACCTACAGGAGTCACTTCCCAGTAGAGTTATCACAAGTTGAATGTACTATGAGTGGAAAATACACGTAGCACACTGAAACTGCCATCGATCGCATTAGTCTACCAACCTGAAATGTGCCCAGAACACTGGGGTAGCCACAGTCCGAAGCTAGTCTGCCTGAGAGTTGGTCCCATGACAAAGCACTGACTCCCTCATGAACTTTCTGGAGGACCCTACTAAAAGTGCAGATTGGGGTGGTTGTGGGAGGTGTAGGTCAAGGTCACTCCTCACAGCAGAACATCACTAAACTTGGAGCTTAGTGTTGGCAACATGTGTGCTCTGTGCTCTTCTGTCACCTCTGTGGATATAGGCACAGGCCTTAGCATCTCGGACTGCTGCCTACTCTGCTCATTCCCATCCTTCCCCCTATATTTGAGATGCCCTCTGTTTGCTGTTTCTGAAGCCTCTCATTTCAACAATGTTATGTGAGTGGAATCGTGGAGTATATAACCTTTTGAGATGGACTTTCTTCACACAGCATGGTGTCCTTGAGAGCCACCAGGTTATTGTGTGTTACTGTAGCTTGTTCCTTTGTCACAGCTGAGTGGCACCTTGTGGCAGGATCATCCAGGGCATCCTAGGTGTGGAATGGCAGGATGCTGCATGGTTTGCCACTATTAGTGTGAGCCATCTACACTGCCTCCATGTTGTGCTGGTAGAAACACAGTTGTGCTCAAGAGGGTGGTTAATGGCGCCAGCTTGCAGTCTGTGGCTTGCTGAGGATATTGTAGGACTTCCTTCAGTCCTCCAGGTGGTCCTGGGAGCTGGGAGGCAGGGTCCTGGGAAAGCTGGGTAACATTTTCTGCACCTTGCCTTGCCTGTGCTTGCAGACTAAACACCTTTTATTGGGCTATTGAAGAGTTCAGGCCTCAGTTCCTCTCAAGGCAGGACTTCCTGTCTCTGGGGTCTGATGCTGTAGGATGACACCACTGTTCCTCAGGCTTGGATGTTGGCTTTCTGTCACTAGGGTGATAACCATAGGGACTTTCAGACCTCCTAGAAGGGTGTGGTTCATTTCCTGGGTACCAGTGGGTCTTGCAGACCTGATCCATCCCCACTGGGCACACACTTGGGACTCTGGACTCCGCTTCCGAGCTCAATGGGCTTGGCATAGTGTAGTTCCTTGGTTGTAGGTCTGAGGTACTGTGTCCTTGGCCCTGGACCACACCTCTGTACCCATTCTCTTGCTTCCCTCCTCACTGTCCACTTAGTGAGGGTAGGTGGAGATTGACCAGTCCTACTATTCACTCATGTGAGTGTCCTGGTTAACATTCTGGTTGTGTATGGACTATCACATGTACACATCTATATGGCTCATGGAGTTCTTGTGGGCAGGATTTGCCATGTGTCTCTGTTGTGGCCTCTACTCTGTTTTATGAGTTACTTTGTGCTAACGGCTACTCAGATCTCCCTCTCAGAGTTGGGACTCCAGTCACCAGGTAGAATTGCTTATGATGCTGCTTATGTGGCATGATCCCTGTCCCCGGGGAGGTAGAGATCTCATCTTGTCCAGCTGAACCCCTTGAACTTCGTGGAGTTTGCCTGGCTTTCTTCTTGGGAAGTTTCTGTCCTTGAAGTTAATACCTTGACCTCCTAAAGTAGGAAATTTTCATTTTCTTTCCTCTGTTGAGCAGATTAAAAGCCGATGGCTTCCTGTTCCAAATCAGCCTTGCCCCAACCCATGCCGTGCTCATGATGTCTCTCTGAGTTAGCGAGAAGGTAGGTATTGATTGCCCTGCACTAACTGATTATTCACACCAACTGTCCCTCCAAGGCATGTGGCGATGGTCGATACCAATCACCCGTGTGGTCCCTAGGCCCAATGCAGGGATCCTTCTTGCTGGCTGGTATGATGGAGCTGTACTCTGCTGCATGGTGGCTTCTAAAGATTCCAGCCTGGCCTGCTATGGGTGGAAAGTACCCTCTACAAGGGTCCATGAGGAGGCTTCCTTTAGCTCTCAAGGTCTTTTCCTGAGCTTGCTGGGGGTAGGGAGTTCCTGCCCTGACCACCTCAAGTAGCATCTCCAGGGGAGAGCTCTGGATCTGGCCATGGTGAGCCCTGCAGATGGTTCTCAGCCTCTGTAGGGCTGTTTGTGTGCTTGACATTTAAGTATACAGTGCTTGGAATGTGCAATTTTATTTTGAGACCTTTATTAAGTGGCTCTAGTCTAAGCAGTTAATTGTTACTGATAGCTAAGAGTATAATTACCTTGGTAAAATATCATGACTATTTTAAGCAATTGAAAATTGGCTTCTAGAACTGGGTGAACACAAACCATTTTCCTATTTGAAATGAGCTATTTCCAGTGTGTCCTAATATTCTACAACATGGATGCAGAATCTTATTTATAGCATATAAGCTATAAAAGCTAATTTTTAGTAAGAAAAAATTTAATGAAGTAAAATTCTTCCCTTTTTTTCTGCCTCCCCTCCCCTATCCCAAATAGAGTGGTCATGGGGACACTTGTCAGGGTTGTACATCACTGTACCTTCAGCATCTAGCAGTGTCTTACACAGTGGATGTGGAGCAGCAGTGTTTGGTTGTCATAGTGACATTTTGCCCTGTGACCCTTCAGGTATGGAATTGAGTCTTGTATTCCTGGGTTTCAGGAGTTTGGGATTTTTTGTTCTGGGTAGTATCTTGCATGTGTGCTGGCTGATGTATTACTGTAAGCAAATAGCCTGAGTAGGCTTCCCTGGAGATGAGTGACTGTCCTGACCCTTCCTTCTTGTTTCTCTTGTTCTTGCTTGCTGGGAGCGTCAGAGCTACTAAATTTTGTAAAACAACCTTTGTAAGAGAAAACTCTTCAAAAGTGGTAATGATTATTTTGTGGTTTTGGGACCACTGCTTATGGCACTGCAGCCCTGTCTGTAGCAGAGTCCTTCGATGCATCGTCTACCTCCAGAGGCCAGAG
This sequence comes from Tympanoctomys barrerae, assembly GCA_002564285.1. Lineage (NCBI taxonomy): Eukaryota > Metazoa > Chordata > Mammalia > Rodentia > Octodontidae > Tympanoctomys > Tympanoctomys barrerae. The sequence goes on along the minus strand of NDGN011541092.1, from coordinate 31,491 downwards.
AGACATGAGCAGTGGCACTTTGTCTGCTGTGCTCAGCATGGCTGGTATTGATTTTGAAGGAGGGCTGACGTACAGATGGGACAAGTCAGCAGGGGTTTGGAGTGGCAGGGGCATCTTAGGAGTCAGGCTCTCCTGTTGTAGACTCCACCCATGGCATGTCTACAGTATCCAGCAACAGGAGGTCCTGGCTCTGGAGGACCAGGAGTAGACTTGTCAGTGGTCACTGCTGCCTCCTACTGCCCTTCATGAGCCAACTTGCAAGCAGGAGGCTCTTGGGCCTCCTCAGTCTACTCCATCTGGGAATGCACTATCAGATTGCTAGACTATTCTTCTTGTAGTAATGGTGACTTGTCCTTCCTTGCGTGTACAGAAGTTAGGATCTGTATAGGGAAGAGGCATGGGGTAGCTGGTTGCTGTTGGCAGCGCAGGAGACCACAGGACAGTCATAACTGAGTAGCTCAGGCTCACTTTGCAGTGCTTCTTGTTCTTCTAGAACAAGAAATGTGGGTAAGAGCAGTTCTCTATTGGGTGGCATGAGAGGGGACAGAGGCTGCTGGTACCTTGCTCAGGTGCGGCACTCCACAGAAGGATTCAGTTGACCCAGATGGTTGTTTCATCACTCCTCTGAAGTCAGGTGGCAAAGTAACATCTCACATATGATGAACTCCTGTGAGAAATGTGTGTCAAGGGGAAATAGAGTAGAGTTTAGTGCTGTTTGTGTGATTTATTTGGTATCCGTCTGACATTGGCAGCTTACACTTGAGACCACAATGCCGGGTCTTGCCTAGCATGTGTTTTTCCCAGCCCCAGACAAGCTGCTGTCCCTGTAGGTGAATGCCACCTCAGTTGCTGGCTCCACATGTCTCAGACCTGACCCACCCTGTTGACATCTGAGTCACAGATCTCATGGAACTGGGGGTGGGTGGGTATACTTTAGTTATTTTCTTGTTCCTGGGGTAAAAATACCCAACAATCACAAGTTAAAGGAGGAGAGGTTGATTTGGGCTCACAGTTTGTAGAGGTTTCATTCTTTAGTCAGCTGGCTCCAAGCGGGGCAGCATGGCAGAGGGCATAGGAGAGAGGAAACAGTTCATGACAAGGTAGGCAGGAGGCAGTGAGCCTTCTTTCTTATTTTATCCCATCCAGTTTGTAAGCCTGTTAGTGTCACATCCAGAGTGGGTCTTCTGTCTTTAGGAAATACAGTCAGCCATATCCAGAACTATGCTAAAGTAATTGGGTTGTGTCTTTGATGAATAGACATTTTCCGTTTTAATGTAGTCCAACATACTGATTTTGTTTCATCTTTGTTCTGGCACTTTTGGAGTCTTGATTAAATATCTTTGCCTACTAAGTCAAGAGCACATTAAAGAGATTCCAGTTTTCTCTGAATATACTGTGATTTTACCTTCAACACTTCAATCTGATAGGGCTCTAGCATGTGTGTGTATCTGTGTCTGTGTGGCTAGAGCATCCTCAATAAGTGCTCTACTAATAAGTCACGTCCCCAGCTCCCTTATTTTTATTACAAGAGAGAGTCTGCCAAGTTGCCCAGACTGGCCTCAAACTTGCAATCCTCCTGCTATAGCCTCCTAAGTAGTTGGGATTGTGTACACCACTGCACTCAGATAGAATTGAGCTTTGCACATGGTATGAAATAGGCAGATGGGCTTGTTTTGTTCTAAGATCTGCAGATGATCCAGTTTGGGAAGAGCACTCTTCCCAGTGTTCTGTTGGCATCCTGTTGCCCTGGTAGCAGCCTGGTGGCCATTCCTGGGTAGAGCTGAGTGGTCTGTACTATACTACAGCTCCTTTTGTCTGTTTCTCTGATGGTACCAAACTGTCCTCCCTTGCTCCTAGTTCAGGGTCAGTTTTGATATACATTAGTGAGACACTCCTCATTTGTTCTTCTAGATTCCTGGCTGCTTTGGTCCTTTATGTGTCCCTATGCAGAATGAATTTGTTAATTCCTGTGAAATGCTCTGCTGGATTATGATTAGGATTGAAATAAATTTGTAAATCATTTTGGGAATAAATAGCCTCTTAACATTATTTAATCCTCTAAACCATGAACATTACGTGTCCCCCGTTTATTGAGATGGTCTTTAATTGCTCTTAGCAAGTTTTATGGGTTTTAGGCTAGAAGCCGCACACATCATTAGACTGTCTCTGTTTTCTTCTTGTGCTTGATTTTATGATGTCTCAGGAGGCCTTTATCTGCTGCCTGATGGTTACAGTCAGGCTTTGTGCACTGACCCTCTCTCAACAACTGTTGTCATGATAGTTCTGCTGTCCTCTGTGAAAATTTGGTATGTGGCCTTTTTGGCCTCTGTGCCCTGACTCCTGGCTGCTAAGTCACATAGAATCATGGTGAGCATGTGTCTCATTCAGGTCCTGGGAGCTTCCGCAATTCCATCTCAAGGTGTCTGGTATGCTGTGGTGATGCTCCCTACCGAGTTTGTGAAATCCTGCTTCTTGTTTTCCAAGAGTTTTTTTTTATCATGAATACCTACCCCATAAGCTTTGATGTGGATTATTTTAAGTTATCTGTTCAAAATATTCTCTGATAACATCTCTAGATTTGAAAAGGCCAGTCTTGAAACACACTTTGGCATGTTACAGGCAGGTAGAAATCCAGAAGGGAAGTCCCCAAATACATACACTCATTTGCTTACTTTCCCATCTCACCAATTCCTAGTGAGCATCTGCTGCTAAGCTAGGGAGGTTGCTAACCCTGGATCCAGTTTGAGGGACAAGTGGGCCACCCTGAGTGTTTGGGCTGTTGCTGGAAAAAAGACCAGGCCTTTCACATGGAGACAGGCCAGCCAAAGGAGGGGCAGGTGACACCTTTCACAAGTGATGCAGCTGTACTCCCAAGAGGATCCCAGGTAAGAGAGAGCAGGAAGAGGGAATAACATGTGGGTATTGCTGAGGTGACCACTGTGATGGTGGGGTTCTGTTTGTGGGATAATGGCGGAGTCACTGAATGTTGTGACAATAGTGTGTGATGGTGGGGTTCTGTTTGTGGGATAATGGCGGAGTCACTGGATGTTGTGACAATAGTGAGGCGTCCTGTGTGACTCAGACCAAGCTTCCCTAAACATTGCCTCATGTCCCGCCACTGAGATGCAGTGCTACCTTGTCCTCTAGAGGTCCCCACCCTCTTGCTGTGAATCTGTCTTGCATCCTGGTGATTCCTGTCTTTCAAGAATGTCATGAAAGTGGAATCATATAGTAGGTAGCTGTTTACATTTTTTAAATTCACAAACTTTATTTTAGAGCAGTTAAAGTTTTTAGAGTTGAGCAGAAAGCACAGTTTTTATATATCTCTTCCCTCCTCACTGTGTCACCATTATTGGCCCCTTGTGTTATCAGTCTGAGGCACTGTTGTGATCTGTGCACCCATGTGGACTCATTGTCACTGACTCTGTGCATCCCCATGGACACAACGTCACTATGAGGGTCTCTGCAGGATAAGGCAGTGCTTCACGCCTGATCTCCACCCTTCCGTGTCCTCAGAACCTTCACTGCTTGGTCTGTTCACCCTACCCTCTGCTTCCATGGATTCCTGACAGCTGCTTCTCTTCTCCTTCTGCTGTGTCCCTTGTTGTGCCTTTCCCTGCATGTAAGTTTCAGGATTATACAGTTTTTTTCCTTCTTAGACAGACATCTTTGTCTTGGCAATGTGTTTTCAAGAGTCCTTCATGTTTTCTATTGCTTGATCTCTTTCTTTCTTTCTTTCTTTCTTTCTTTCTTTCTTTCTTTCTTTCTTTCTTTCTTTC
>NDGN011541092.1:14648-27662 GCA_002564285.1 Tympanoctomys barrerae | reverse complement strand
TCTTTCTTTCTTTCTTTCTTTCTTTCTTTCTTTCTTTCTTTCTTTCTTTCTTTCTTTTAAAGATGCTGCCTCAGTGGGCCAGAGCTTATTTATCTATTTATCTGTTGCTTCCAATTTTTGACAATTTTGAATAAAGCTTGGATCTGTGTTGATCTTTGGGCTAGCCTAGGAGTGAGGTTGCTGGATTGTATGCTAATTATGCTTAAATCTAAATCCTTCCAATCTTGCACACTCCTTATAAGACCATGGCCTTTTACCTTACCAGGGTTTTCACGTGCAATGTGTTCTTTCCTTTTCTAAAAGCTCTTTGAGACCCAGGGCTCTCTGGGGAAGCTGACACAAGTGCAGGTAGTGTAGGGAAGGAGAGTCAGTGTGTGCTGCACTTTGCCTACAAGAATTGCCTTCCTCAGCTACATTTCTTGTTTTCGTTGTACCTCTGAGCGAAATGGGATTCTCAAAACTTATGTCTAGTCCTGGTTTTCCCCTCAAGTGGGTCTGTTTCCTGTCCCCTGGTGAGAGCATCCCTATTGGCTGGCAGCACCCTCTAGCTGGTTGGGTGGGGCCCACTCCCACCCTACCCTCAAATGACTCCCACCTCCATAAGACCTGGCCATCTTTCTTCTTCATTGCCTCTGTGTACTTGTTGAGCAGCTGCTCCTTCATTAAAGGGTCTGGGCCTTGGGCTCTTTGCTGAGAGCTGGGACTGCTAGGGCCTCTTACCTTAGAGAGCAGCAGATTACAGTATGTCTGATTCTCTGGCAAAAGAACTGAAATACTGTTTGCATCCCCCTATGTCTATTCTCAGAGTGACAGGAGTCTGGGCCACTGAGAATCTTAATAAAAGGATTCTCCTAAGTGGTCTTCTGACTAAGGAGCATCCCAGGTGTTAGCACTGAAGGAAGTATTCAGATCCCCAGTGACTGCTGTCTTCTGTGATTCTCCTGCCCAGTCCAGGGCCATGTGATGTGAGTTTCCCCTGGCAGTGGTTCAGGCATGTGGGATTGGTGCCATAGCACCCGCCTTCAGCTCAGCAAGTAGAGGACTAAGAGCAGCTCAGATTCTTGGCCAGCAATATGTGGCAGGAAAGGATGCCCAGTTCTTCCTTTATGTTTCTCACCATGATGTGCCCCCACCCCTGGTGTGAAACTGGCACCCACATGTTTATTCTGCATGGTGAAGTTTGTTTCCACAGGCAGATGGTGTGAGAAGACTCTCTCTCAACTGTTTACATTTGGGAGCCTTACTTTAAATTTTTTTTATAGTACATGTTCGCAATATATAACAATTACATTCATCGTGGCTCATTATGGGGGTTGGTACATGTATCTAACACATGGCAATTTTATGGTCCTTCTGGGTACAAACATGTTCATGAACTAGAGTCCCATTCAGATTCTATTTTCTGGTATCTAATGCTTTTTAACTTTACAACCAACTTTTTCATAAAAGTTTTTGTATATGTAGATGATATTTACTAATATTTTTGCAATTAAATTAGAACTGAGAAAGTCTAAAATTTTGTTGCAAAAAAGTGTGTATCTACTTATATTTCTGTGTATATTTAAGAAAAGCTCTGGATAGCAGAATTAGGATTTGTTGGATATGAATGAGGTTAATGTACTTATAGCAGGTAAAATCACAGTGAAAATAATGAGAATGATCCAAATTAACTTCTAAAATATAATTAGTTATACTTTAAATCTTGTATCTAGAAAGTTCTAGAAAAAAGAATACATAGTTATTAGAACAAGAGTCAGCAGAGGTTTCCATAAAGGACCAGATAATCAATAGTCTCAACTTTGTTTGGGAGCCTTCCTGTTCAGCCTCTGGCCTGTGGAAGGGCTTGGCCTGGTGATTCCTAAAGACTGAAGGTGCTGACAGGAGAGCTCGTGTTCAGAACACATTATGCAGCCCAGACAGTGTGTATGTGTGTACAGTGGTCCCTTATTTGTCATGGAGGTTATGTTCCAGACACCCCCATGGTAAGTGAAAATCAACAAAGTAGTGACACTACACTTATTTTAATACTTATATATATTTTAAGACTTTATAAACCCTTCCCACACACCCTTTCCACATTCTTATAAACCTTTCCCACACATTTAAAAACACTTCTAATATTCTGAACCATTTTCTACACTTGTAAACCTATGTAATTTTAACAACGTACATATATAGTACAGTACGTATTCATCTCCTAAAGAAATAATACTGTAAACAGTGTATTTTATTTTTGTTTTAATATTCTTTTAATATGTTAGAATTAACATTTTTAATATACTATATAAATCTTTGGGGAAAATCATTAAGACCATAAGTATTATGTATATAAATATGTATATAGTACTGTACCGCAAAATCCTGTGATATAGCAAAAAATCCGTGATAAATAATTGAGATTAATGTGTTTTGAAAACCTACAGAACACTGAGTCTGTGAAATTCAAAGCATGAAATAGTGAGGGACTACTGTGCATTCCTACTTTTCCACTTGTCGGAAGGTGAGCTTTGGGCATGAGCAATCGTGGGATCTCTAGTTTACATCCCTCCTGCTCCACGGTGAAGTCACACCCTGGACTGCTGCTGCATCTTGCCCCTTGGTGCAGAACAAATACTTAGGGTACAGACTGGAAATGTGCTGGGTTTGTGAAAATCCACAGGCTGATGATTTAGTAGTCTGGAGTGGACCCTGTGGTCAGCAAGTATCCTGTGTGTCAGTTTGTGGCCCATCCCTGAATAGAAGTCTTGTCCAGCTCAGAGACAGTGGCTGTCCCTGGGAGAGCTTGTCTTGGGATCATGCTATAGCTAAAATGTGTCTGAGCCATGGTTTACTGCTACACATAGCCTGTGTGGTTGCCTGGCCTGGCATGCTATTGCCACGTGGGATATGTGGCAGCCACACTCTCTTTCTCCCTTTGTACACCTCAGTCTGCCTCCTGCTCTCACCTGCCCATGGTGCCCATGACTGCCACTCCTCCTGTCTTTGTACCCCAAGGATCCATTCTGTGTGATCTTTTGTTCTGTCACATGCTTCTTTCTGTAAGTGGTTGTTTTCGCGTGTGCCATATGCTGAGCCTGGCCACCAGGCCCAACTAAGCTGTGCTGTGGGTCAGGGTGTGGCTGGGCTGTGTTCTGCTTCCTCAGCTCCTTGCCTTGATGACAGCTCCATGTCTGCACCTGGGTCACAGGGCAGGGAAGGGCTGTGCATTCAGCTGGGTTGCCCCTGGTCTCTGCAGATGTGTGACTGCCTCTCTCATGGCAAGTTAGCTCTGATCTTGGAGCCCACCTGAGCACCTGCTCTCCTGGCATGGCAAGGGAGGACACAATGTACTGATTTCTGCAGCCATGCTCATACAGCCTGCCCAAATGCACACCTACCATTGTCTACATCTTGCTTAAAATGCAGCCCTCTGCTCCCACCCAGTATTGGTGACCAGCTGAGAGATAGGTGGTTCTGATCCAGGTGCACTGTATGGCAATGGCCCCTCTCTCCCACAGCAAGCCCGACCCTTGGCTGAGAATCTGGCTTTTCTGTTCTGAGGTGGTCACTGGCCCTTGCTGGGCTGGCACCCTGTTGTGTCCTTTAGGAAGGATGCATGCTTGTGCGGGGGGAAGATAACATGTGAGAAACCAGTAACTAAGAAACTAAGAGGATAGCTAGAACTGGGTCATGGGAGGAAAAATTTCCAGGACAAAAAGCAATTTTAGGGAATAGAATGAAATAAAAACAAAATACCTTTTATCCTCTCCCATTTGAAGATGATTATTAAGATAGAGTTTGTGGGCTATAAGCAAAAGGTGTCGCAGTCGGCCTCTGGCAGCTGCAGAGAGGACTGCATGAGCAGTGGGAACAGGATGACCTTTCTGTTCTTTCCTTGTGGTGGCCGCTTGGCTTGGCAGGGCAGCTGCTCTCAGGGGTGCTCCTCTCTGCCTCAGGGTGGGCAGTTTGGAGGCTGCCTTGTGTTGAGTCTAGATTATGCCTTGTTTACTCTCACTTTTATTCACTTCCAGAAAAGACCAGCCTGCCTGGTCCACTGGTGGCTTTCTGGGCTTCTCTAGGTAAGACTGGACCAGCAGCCACTTGAAGGACCTTGGTGGGAAGAAGTCTGAGAAGTGTGGGTGGGGTTGAGGGCCTCAGTGTGTTCTTTCCAGTGGTTCTTTGGTGGCTTCACTGAAGTGAGACCTTCCTGTTGGGTCTCAGCATTGGAATGATAGTACTGTCCAGCACTTTGAGGGCCTCCCTGTTTAAACTGGCACCATTTTCTTTTTATCAGGAACCTCTATTACTGTTTTATGATAGCAGGCTAAACTTGAAGAGCTTAATACTGAGAATGATTATATACCCTGGCTTGTGGGTATTATTGGTGCTGAAAAACTCTTGGTGCCTCAGGGTCTGAGCCTCTACCTACTGGCCAGTCAGTGCTGCAGGGTGACAGGCTGCCTTTCCCAGGCCTCAAGCCTCTGTTAGTCTCCCTTCCTCTGAAGATCTGGCTTCCTGTCCTGCCCTGCCCTCTCTTCTTGCCCACTGGATACAGCTCCTTGCCTGTCACAGGTTCTTGTGTATATCTGTAAATGCCAGGCTTCTTCACTTGACCTCAAGGAAGCTGCATCCCAGAGGGCCAGCCACCCCTGCAGCACCCTCTGCAGTGCAGGTGGGAGCAGGGCTCCAGAGAGGGCATCCTGGGCTGCCACCTGAAGGTTTGAGGGGACATCTGAATGTCCCCCTGTTCACAGCAGGTCATGGGTGTGAGCGAATCTGTTTGATGTCATAATCTGACGTTAACAACTTGGAAACCCAGTAACTGGTCATTGTTTTCACCTTTCCCAACAATGAAAGTAGCAAGCGTGGCTACTAGTGGTGGGGCTGAGAGGTGGGCAGGAAGGTAGGTGGGTTGAGGAGCCAGGTGCCCTCTTCCTGGCTGCCCCTACCCTTGCTTGTCCTCTGTGGTCAGTAGACATGGTGGGAGTTAAGGTTGCAGCACTCCATACCTGCTGTGGCCTGTGTTAGATGGTGCTCAGTGGTGTTAGGCCTGTGTGAATGAAATCTTTCCTGTTGCTTTGGTTCCTCTGTGCCCTGTGCCTCTATGTGTGACACTCCTCAAAGAGTGATACTGGGAAGGTCCCCCACAGAAAAGTTTCTCTGGAGATATTAGTTTATAATAGCTCTGTGTGCAGGTGCAGGCCATGCCACTGTGCCAGCTCATCTATGGCTCTGAAACACCCTTGGGGTCCTGTGTGGTAGGGTTTGGGGACAGGCAGGATGAGCCTTGCAGGCACAGGGTAGATCATGTCTTTATAGTTTCTATACTTTGCTCATGGACTTTGCTGCACTGATTGTGTTTCTAAAGTACTACATTCACATATTACTGATTTTGCTCCTAGAGATGGGTGCCTTTCCTCAGAGCCTGAGTCCAAGAAGTGTGTACCTCACCCACCTCCATCAGGGCTCCAAGGCACCCCCTCATCTCTGGGTTGCTCATAAGACAGATTGGTTAGTGGTTGAGAAGACTGATATCTTAACTGCAACAGGGCTATGGGGTTCCCAAGCTGAAGTCTCTCACCTTACAAGAGAAACATAGGCTCCGAGAGGAGCCAGATCTGGCCAGGAAGCCTGTAAAGGGTCTCCAGTGCGTGGACCAAGCTTTTTTCAACTGGCATGAGCAGCCTTTGGCCTGGCCTCTTGTGGACTCCCAGTGGATCAGCAGAGTACCTGAAACCCCTGGGAGGCCTGCCCCGGAGCCCTCACCCCCCCAGGCTGGCTTGTATTACCTTGCACTGCCCCTGATCATCTATGAACTCCCTTCTCTTCTTTGGTGGAGACCTAGTCCCGTTTTAACACAATTTCGAAGAAATCCAAATCTTTGAATAACCTTGATCCTGAAAGGAAAGGCGGCTGGCGGCAGGTGAAAATTGATGGTCGTGCTCAAAGGCATGGTTCCCTGCCAAGACAGCCTCTGGAGTGTTGCTTCCAAAAATAGCTGTAGTTCTGTGGTGGTGTTTGAACCACAGCCAGGCTGCTAGGAGTCTTTTGCAAAGATGTTGAAGGTGCCACCCAGCCTCCCCTGCTATCTGAGGCTCAGGTGTACCTGCCCTTGGCCTGCTGATAGCCAGGTCAGCCCTTGTGTCTCTGGCAGCTGTCTTCCACAGGCCCATTGCCTTGTCAGGATCACTGACTCCCAGTAATTCCCACAATTTGGTAAGCTCACTATACCCACAGTCTAGGGGTCCCTGTGCTCAGCACTGTGGAGGTCTCACACACTCTTCAGATATCCTTGACCTTAGCATCAGAAGGCATGGGAGGCTTTGGGATGACTCAGAACTTCTGTCTGCCCACCCCATATGTCCTTCCCAAGAGGTTTAGGGGCTGTTCCAGGGCTGCTGATTGGACCATCACTGGTTTCTAGTCATCATGGTTTTTGTTAGCATGGCCTGGGCCTCCCATTGCCAGGGACAAATTTGTTGTCAGAGATGTTCAGCCACATATGGGACCCTAGCCAAAGGAAGTATGATGATAGTATTCACAAGATCAGCTCGATTTCATTGCCATTGTGATAATAATCTTGAAAATACAATTAGAATTTGCAAAATCCCATTTTAATGGGGAGGAGTCTGCAGTCTGGTGAATGAGCAGTGTTGACTAGTATTGGCTCTTTCTTCCCACCGAGTGCCCTCCTCTGCCTGACTGCCCCTCACATGGTGAGAGAGAGAGAGAGAGAGAGAGAGAGAGAGAGAGAGAGAGAACATGCCAGCATTGATGCACATGTGTGTACACTGTGCATCGGGGTGTATTTTCCTCCTGGAAAGCCCATTTTATGCAGTTTGGCTGCTTTTTCCCACTAGACCCTCATGGAACATTAAGCCCAGTGGAGGAGGACTGGCCCTTGCCATCATAATAGTGATTAAATAGCAATAAAACAGGATCAGTATTTACAGACCCAGGGTACCCAGACTGGAAAGTATTAAATATCATCCATCACCAAGTGGAAAATAATCAAAAGGAGGGGTGCAGCTTATGGTTGATATTCTTTTGGTTAACTTTGCCCACAGAGACCTAGACTGCCCCCAGTAAAGCATCATGGTGGAAGGGCAGATGTCCTGCTGGACAGTGTCACATCCTCAGGACTATGTCTGTGGTTCACGTGGTTGTCTTTCTGTGCCTGATGGTGCACCTTCTGTCCTGAGGGATTGTTGCTTGCTTTTGTCAACTCATTACTGGGTCAGGGGAACTAGGCAGGACTTGAATGTACTATTTGCTGAAGAACCTGAGAACTTGGATGGTGGTTAGTGTAGGCCAGGGGATTTGAACAGGATGAGGAGCAGGACAGAAGGCTAGAAATTTAAGCTGGAAGATCTTGTTGAAGTGGGCTCTCGCTAGGGCCCTGCTTGTCTACTGAGGCTCCATCTCCTATAACTGAGTCAGGTATGCCCACCTGGAGCATTCTGGGCCCTGTGTGGTCAGGAGAAGCAGTGGTGTGAGCAGCCTGGTGTGTAGAGGTGAGCTCCTAGCAGGTAGGGCTGGGAAGCTGCTGCTGCTGCATCAAGTCAGGACACCTTACCTGAGTGGGTCCAGGGGCTAAAGGTACTGGTAGAATCCATGAGGAGTGACCTGAAGTCAAGAGGCCATGTGTTGCTTTGGCTGGAAGTATGCTTTGGGTCTGTGGTCTTAGGCCAGTGGCACTTACTCTTTGTTTGCTCAACATCAGAATGTGGTACTTTTTTTTTTTTTTCTTAAAGCTAGAGTCTTGCTATGTAAGCTAGCCCAACCTTGAATTTCTGATCTTCCTGTCTCAACTGCAAGTGCTAAGATTACAAGTGTACACCACCACACCTGGCTGCAACATAACTTTTTATGGAGTCTGAGCTTAGCATAAGTCAGGGTGCCAGGTGAGGTTAAGCATCACTCAGTATGCTTTCTAGCTACCTTTGTGGGAGTTCCAGGAACCTGTATAGACACACTATACAGGGCTCAGTTTCTGAAAAGATAAGAGGGAATTTTGACAGTTCTTGCACTTCCTATCTAAAGCTTTTTCTGCCCTTTTAGACCAGCAGTGTCCATGGGTTTGCAGCATTTCTCCCTCATAGCCCTATCATGCCTGGCCAGGAAGGTGGGCAATGAGCCAGCACCTGTCTAGTGAGGTAGGTGGATATATTGGGACCTTTGGGAGGAGGAGGAGAATGTGGGTTTCCTACCTTGAGCCACTGACTCTGCAGGTGAGACCAATGGTCTGGCATCCTCACAATGTGAAAGGCAAGTTTCCTGCCTAGTCCACTCTAGTAGTGTGGTGGGTTGTTCTACACAAATGACTTGGCCTCCTGTTGGGAGGAAATCTTTGGGGCCCCACCCACCACACCATGCCTTAGGCAGTCTTTGGTGGTTGGCCTCCTGGACATGGTTTTGGGCATCTCCCTAGGACAGGCCCCAGGATGGCCTTGACTAAGGTTGCCTCTTTAGGTAGCAATTGGCTCCCATTTCATTTCTCCCTCCTTGTCCTTCTAGGGGTCCTATTAAATTTTTCACTTTGCTCTGGGGCCTGCAAATCCCACTAAGTGACTGACGCTTTTCTGGGGCTTACTCCAGCGCTGTAATAAGCTTTTATAAAGGGCTTTATCCAGAACCTTATGAAAGTCTCTAAATAAATTAGATCCTCTGGTTAGCCTTTGTCGGTGATTTTTATTAACCTCCAGTTAAAGAAATATTGCTGGTTACAGAAGCGTGATTTATTCCTCTGGAAGCGAGCTTCATTTAGCCCTGGTGTGCTCCCAGGAGGGACAGCATCATGTAAATGCAAAGTGCTGGGCTGCCCTAAGAACCATGCATAAGAGTGTGCAGGGGATGGGGGCTCTTCTTTTCTATCAGTCACGACCTTGGGCAGGGAGAAATGATTGCATGACACATCTCTGAGAGAGAGAGAGAGACAGAGACAGAGACAGAGACACAGACAGAGACAGAGACAGAGACAGTGACAGACACACAGAGGGAGACAGACAAACAGAGACAGAGAATAGGCTAGTAGGCTACTGCTTGGGATAGCGTGGCCTTTTATTTTACTGCAGATTCCGGAGGCAGCAGCTCCTTGCTAAGGATGCTTGATTCCTATGGGTACCCAACACACTTCTTACCTGCTCCCAGGCTGGCACTGCCATCCAGAAACCTCTGAATAGATGTCCAGTCCTACCAGGTGTGTATGCTGCCAGACTTTGTCACTGACTTCTTCCTGCACAGAAACTTCCAGTCTTAGTTTACCTTCTTGCATGCTGAAGTCAGTAAATCCAAGCAGGAGGACCAATGGGCCCTGTGCAGCCCCTCATGGGACAGGAGGAAGAAGAAACCTGCTCCAAGCATCTGGTGGCATAGTGCACGTTGGGATCTGGCCTCTGCCTCCCCCTCTGTTTTTGTACCCCGCTCTTGCTTGAAGCTGCTAAGCCGTCTTTGTCGTCCATTTGAGTTATGATCTGACACGTTGCTTGGGCTCCTTTGGGATGTAGTGCTTGTGTTTCTAATGACTGAGCATCTCCACCTCATTCCAGTGTGTGCCAGTGGCTTCTTTTTGTCTCCTCAGGCCCTGTGTGGTCAGACTTTGGACATTTCAGTGATTTAAGAATGTCTCCAGGGCCAGGTGTATGTATTCAGTCCTGGTTCTGCAGTCACTGCTGTAGGACAGCAGTCACCCTTATGTTCTTAGTGTCAGAGTTAGAGAAGAGGGATTGCAGATGTACCTCTTGTAGATGCTGCAGGATTCAAGAATTGAGATGCACTGGCAGGAATCCCCATTGGGCAGGGTCTCGGTGTCCCAGGAATGTGTGCTGCTGTCTGTTGTTCCAGCCCCATCATGTTGTCTGCCTCCTTTGGGCAGTTCCTCTTTGCACTACTCACCTCACGGGGCAGTTCCTCTTTGCACTGCTCCTCTCACTTCCTTTTCTGTCTTGCTTTCCATTGGGCCTCAGCCACTAGTGTATATCTGTGTCCACCTCAGTGGCTTAGTACCAGCACCCTGCCATGCTAGGCCCCAGTTGTGCTCAGGTCCGAGCCCTTAGCAGCCACTAGGGTACTGCTGCCTACAGGATGTGGTAAGCAGCGTTTTCTCAGGACAGACCCATTGGCCCATCTCCTGGCCCACTGCCTCAGCCAGTGCTGGTGCTAGAGAGCAGGACCAGGTGGAACATTGAACTTGGGGCTTCCTGAGGGCTGGTTGGGGCTACCCAGGCAGTACCATCATCTTCCGAGTCCTGCAGGTTGTGTGTGATGCTTAGGAGTGTTACTTGCATCCTATCCCAGGCCCTCCTCAGACTAGGGGGCCAGCAGGGACACCACATCTGCCCTCCACAGATGCCAATGCACTGCAGCCCGCAGTCCTGGCCAAGTAAAAGGCCTCCGGAGGAGATGGGATGTCAGAGCAGATTGCTGCTTGGATTTTCAGAGGATTAAAGTTAATTAAAGAGCTCTTCCTTGCTTTCATTTCCTTGTATCTGTCAGCTATTTACATGCTAATGTAGCCCTGTCACCAAGGCTGGGGAAGGCATGGGCTGTAGGCACCTCATTCTGCCAGGAAGTAGTGGGGAGCAATATGAGCACAGCGGTATGTGTTTATTGTGTCCCCATGGACAGTGAAGGGTCCGAGGAAGCTTGAAAGTCACCAGCACAGTCTATTTTTTTCTGAGTTTCCAGAGTGTCTGTGTGGCTGACTTGAATGTTCCCCATTAAGGCTGCATCTTACGGTGCATAATTGAATGCATTATGCATGGTAATATCTTTGCATAAGCAATTTTATAAATAAAGAGAATGGACAGAGGAGGGAGCAACTTTCCAAGCTAGGACTGTCTTTCTCAGAAGCCTGTCTTCCTGGGTGAAGGTAGCTATCAGTTGTCTGGGACACTGGGGGCCATGTCCTCCAGCTCAGAGCACCATATCTCAAAGAGGGAAAGGCTTTGGTTTTATGGCATTCTGGTATGGACAGAACATATGTACCAGGACTTACCAAGTGTTTGTTGAATGAATGAGTGTGTGAATGAATGAATGAATGCATGCATTCATTGATGTCACTGTGGGATGTATGTTAGCCCTAACGTTGGAGTGTATGGATGCTGGGAAAGTGGGTAGTGGCTGTCAGGTATATACTGTGCCCCTGTCTTTTTTACTCTTGGTAACAGACAATACATTATTGCTGTTCTGGAGAGATTCTTTCTCTGCCTTTTGCTGGTGGGCCTGCAGCTCAGGTCTGCCTTCTTGGGACTGAGATGGGTGGACCATGGGATCAGGGCAGATAGGCATTGGAGGGGATTTGTGTTCAATGTCCTGTCCCACTGAGGTTGGGACTTTTGAAATTTGGTGGTAACCTGACCTGCTGGAGTCCCCCGCTCTCTGCAGGTTGTCTAGTGGTCTAGCTCCATTCTATACCTTCAAAGCACTCCATAGCTAGGTCAATAAAGTGTATGCTGTGTCACTTGTGAAGCATGTCAAGCGATACACACCCTGATGTTACCACCAGTGGTGAAAACAGGTTTTATTCAAGTACTCCTGACAATAGGGAAAGAGCTGAGCTCCATGTGAGTTTGTGCAGAGGTGACTGCTGGTCCTCTTACAGGAGAACAAGAGAGCCAATGCCCAGTTGGAGGCAGGGAAATTACAAAAGCAGGGAAGAAAACCAGTCAGTGTATGTGAGACTAGGTTAGCAGGGACCTGTCCCTCCTAAGGATGGCTTTTCAAAGGAATCCTAGCTATAGGATATATGGAGCTACAGATATATCCATCTCAAAGGTACAGAAAAAGGATGCACATGGTGAACTTTTTTCTAAGTGATATGACAAGGGGGTTCAGGGACTGGTCCTCAGAGATTGTCCAGAAAAAAGAATTGTTTCTGTGATGCTGTTCTGGATGGAAACCTAAAGGGGCTGGCTTCTACCCTGGCCACAGGGAGCCAGCCCTTCCGGCAGCCAGGTCTCAGGACAGAGGTTTAGACTGTGTTCAGCACACCTGCATACTCAGCAGACACTGAGTATTTACTGAAAAGCTGCTTCTCTTTTGCAGGAAAGGAAGTATAGACATTCTTTTCCATGTTCCTTCTTTCAACTGCAACATTATATATAAAACAAACATGAAAGTCCCCTGGTGGGTGGCATCAGGGGACCCTGAGGAAAACATAGTGAACTCCCTTCTCATAGCCCAGACCTGCGCTAAGGATGTGCCATCTGCATATGTCAGCGGCTAGGGGAGCAATAGTCTGAGAGATGAGAGATTTTGGTCCAGAGCTGAAACAAGAGATTAATGGGTGAGATCAGTTGTGAAATGGGAGCAACAGAAGAAGGGCCAGTGAGCTTGGAGACCGAGCAGAAGGACCTGCACTAGAACTGTGATGGCGAACCTTTTAGAGCTTTCAGTGATAATAGCTGGTTGTGTGTGCTGTATTGCACTTGAGAGGGGGAAAAAAAAAAAAAAAAAAAAGGCCAGGGCCATAGCTTGAGAAAATCTACTGTCCCCAGGGTGGGAGCTCTGGGACAGCCAGGAGATGGGGTCAGAGCATCCTCAGAGGTGCTGGTAGCTCCTTACTCGCTCCATGTCTATACTGTTGCCAGGGTCTGTCTCAGTTTTTTTTTTTTTTTTTTTTTTTGAGTCATGTGTGGCGTTTTGTGTATTTTTAGGAATTTGGTCATGTCACCTTGGCTATCTAGTGTTGATTTATAGCTGTTCTTAGATTTCCCATGTAACCTTTCTTCTGCAAGGGCCACAATAGTGTTTTCTTGATTTCAGTAATCCAATGTGTTTCCTCTTTTTCTAGTCATTCTAGCTCAAAGTTCTTAGTAATTTCATCCATCTTTTTGCCAAACCAACTTTTGGCTGGGCCAATTTTATCTCCCGTTTTTCTGCTCTTCATTTCACTTTTTTTCTGCCTTTTTCCTTAATATTTCTTTCCTTCTGCTAGTGTTGGGCCAACTGAGGTTTGAGAAAGATGCAAAGGGGGCCAAGGAGATGGCTCAGTGGAATAAGCGCTTCCCTGGCAAGTGCAAGGGCCTGAGTTCA
>NDGN011541092.1:4065-14598 GCA_002564285.1 Tympanoctomys barrerae | reverse complement strand
AGAGAGAGAGAGAGAGAGAGAGAGAGAGAGAGAGAGAGAGAGAGAGAGAGAGAGAGAAAATTAAGTAGGAAAAGATAGGCTTTTAAGTAAATTTAGTACTTGGGAGTAATTGGATGTCTTTGGGCAAAAAAGGACCCTGCATCTAACCTCATATCTTATACAGAAATTTACTTACAAACTTAAGTAAAAACCATAAAAATATAAAATTTTTATTGAGAAATATTAGACTTTGCACCAGGAATATGAGCCATAATGGGAAAATGGGAAAATTTGGACTTCGTCAAGAGACATTTGCTCATGAAAGACTCCACTGAGAGATGAGAAGTTAAGGCACAGAACTAGAGGAAACACTTGCAAGCCATCAGTCCCACAACAGAACTTTCAAAATTGAATAGTGAAAACACAAAAACAAATCTAATCAGAAAACGAGCAAAAGACATTTGCTCACATTTTTAGTGGAGTGTACATAGGTGACAAGTGTGCGAAAAGGTGTTCCTGCTGCCCTGGCAAAGTGCCTGCAGTGAATCATGCTCACATGCAAGCAAGGATATAGGGAGCTAGGTATCTTGTCCTTTGTTGGTGGGGATGTAAAATAGTGCAGCCACTCTTGAACAGTTCTTTGACAGTGTGCTAAAAACTAAGATGCATCCACCTTTGACTTACTAGTTGCTTAGCTAAGCTACTTATCCCTGAAAATAAAACTTAAACTTACAGAAAAACCTACGCAAGACCATTCCTCATTTTTGTACACAGCAGCCCAAGACCAGAGGGAACTCTGCTGCCCTCCAGCAAGGAAGGGAGAGGTACTATGGCACTGGGGTAGTCCTCAGGAATGGATAGGGGCAAGATGTGGGAGCAGGACTACTAGGGTGTGAGGGTTGCAAGGCTGAGCAAGGTGGCCCCTGCACAGTCCCACTCATGTGACATGATTGAAGTGGCTAGGTTCCCTTGTTGGCTTGAATTAAGGAAGGGTGGGACAAGAGGGTAGTAACTCCTAAAGGACCATACCTTTGATGATCTCTGGTGATAACACTGTGTCTCTCTTTTAAGACTTTCTGTGTCTCAGCTGTCTTGCCTTCAGTGTTTGGTTGTTGCTCTGTAATAGTGTTGTGCAAGACCTCACCACTGGAGACTCAGGTCCTGTGATCCTTGTAGTGTTGTTAAAGTTCCAACATCCTCATTTAGTGCCTGTGATCTTGTATACTCAAGTATCCTCTGATGCCTCCCTCAGTTTCCCAGTCTTACTATATGAATTAGAGCAATACTTTTCTGTGGTACTTTTTCTTTCTTTTTTGGTACTGGGGATTGAACTCAGAACCTTGCGCTTGTGCTTCCCAGGCAGGCGCTTATGCCGCTAACCTATTTCCCTGGCCCCTTTGTGGTACTTTTTCTATAGATAGAATTTGTTGCTATTTGTTTGAATGGTACCTGCTACATGATAAATGTACAAATGTTAGCTATTATCATTTTTACCCTGTTGTTAACACATGCTATGTTGTCAATATGGTACTTTTTAAAATGTTCTTGGAGAGGGCAGGTAGCAGAGAAAAATGAATGAATAAATAAAATAAAAATTTAAAAATGAGCAGGTGTTAGAGAGGCGGTATAATGATAGAGCACTGGTCTTGCATATGCATAGCCATGGGGCTCAGGGCCAAGCTCTGCAAAAAATAATCAGTTTTAAAAAGGAGATCTTAAGCCTATTCTTAAACAAGTTGGATACTATAAAAATCAAAACTGTATGCCTAGTAGAGGCTCCCAGGCAAAAGAATGATGACAATTTTGTGTTGCCCTACATGTTCTACTGAGGAAACAGTGGTCTCTGAGACTGGTGTTAGGAAGAACTGCATGTACTCAGGTTGACAAAGTCACTGCCTTGGCCATACAGATGACTAATCCATTACTGCTGTGCATCAGTGCAGGCAGTGAACAGTAAGTATGTGAATGGAGATGCTAGAAGCCAGGGTTGCTCTTAAAGGAGTAATGCCACAGTGTGGGGAAGCTGAGGTACTGGGTTAAGAGTTGGAGACACCCTGTGAATTCATGTTTCTCTTCCTGCAGGTACAGGTGGAAACATGTAGAAACATTTATAAGTGCATGTATGTACACAGGTTAGCATGCACATGCACATCTCCTTGCCCAGTCATCTAAAGGGACTGGAAACCTCATGTGGCAAGGAACACAGCCAGCACCTGGATTGCAGTCTCTCTTGTAGCTCTCTTGTAAAAGAAACCAGGCTTCTGGGAGAGGGATGATGCCAAGACTAGGGTGAGAAATGAGCAGCATGACCTGGAGCTTCTTGTAATGCCAGAAAAATCACCCTTCAGTGAAAACAAAGCCAAGCTGATCAGGGGCTGTCGGAGCACAAGGGAGCCAACTAAAAGAGCCCGTGGGGGGCCAGCACCAGAGTGTTAGAGGAAGGAGATAAAGCTGGCTGTGAGGCCAGGGTTCTGTAGAGTCAGGGGCAGGTCTCTGTGATCACAGCCAGTCTGCTAGACCTTACAGACGCTTTCCTCAATCATAACATAGTCTGTGTGGAAGTTGAAACCTCTAAAAAGTATAGAGAAAACGTTGGAAAAGACTTGGACCTCTCCACCCACAGCTAGTGTCACAAACATGTTTGTGTGTTTTCCTCTCCTCTTGTTTACTCCTACTTTCTCTAGGCCTGTGTGCAGGGTGGAGAAGACCAGTTTGCATCCCATGTTTGTCATGGAACATGTTATTATAGGAAGTATCTATCATTAAATATCCTTTGAAGATACAATCTTTAGCAATTGTACATTACTTCCCTGCAGAGATGTACTAAAATTGAATTCCTTTCTTTACTGAAAACTAGGTTGTTTTTCATTCTTCATTATTCCTGCAAGTCTGAGCAGCGTCCTGGGCCTCACTCTGAGTCATTTCTTAGGTTAAAGTTTCTGTTTCAAGGTCTGACAGTTTCAGGGTGATTGACCGATGCTCCCCACTTTGCTTCCGGAAATGTACCCATGGATGTATCCTCTGATAAGCGTGGTCTGCAGTCTCACACCCAGTGGCATTTTGCTTCTTGCCATTGCTGGCAAAGACAGTTTTATTGAGTTTTTTTTTTCCCCCTCTGTGTTTGTCAGTTACATTTTTTGTGTTGATTATTTGTTTATTTTGGCCAGTTTTCTGTTAAGGTGTTAGTGATTTTCCTATTGATTTTTAAGGGATATTTATATATTTTTACCGTATCATTTTCCCACTTGTCTCTTGGCATTTGGTTTTTAATGAAGTTCTGGGAAGCAGTGCTTTATGTGATGCTCCTCTTGAGGCTGTACATGGAGGGTCACTTAATGCTCACTTGTTCCTGTGTCTCCAGGACAGTGGTACAGCCAGTGCAAGGCTTATCCAGCCTGGGTTGCATCAGACTCTGTGCTGATGCACAGGGAGTTCTCTGTAGGGTACAGCTTTCTCTCCTGCCCCTCTGTCCGTGTGAGGAGAGGATAGCAGCTTGGCGGGGCTGAGTGTTTTGTGTGAGCTGTATTTTGGATCTTTACATTGCAATAGTGTTTGCACATGGTGCCCTTAATCTCTTCTGATAGAAGGTATTCAGGGAAAACATGCCACCCAGGGGCCTCTTATTTCTCTCACTCATTGGGTGGAACTAATTTGTGTGTGGCCATGCAAGGGCTTCTTGGCATCTGGTCCCTGCTACAGCCAGCCATATTTTTGAGCCATGAGCAGTCGTTGAGGTACCCTCAATGAGATAAAGGTGTTCGAATGATGGTCTGATTTTGTCTGCTGCTTCTGTCAAGACTGCTTTCTGCAAGCTAGGCAGCAGGAGCACTTGACTCCCTGTGAACATTGCAGCTACATCACAACAGACACAATTAGGTGCACGTGCTATGTGCCATATGTGCCAGAAATCTCCAGCAAACTCTCCACGTTCACTCTACATTTGTCTTGGGCAGCACCACTTTATAGAACAGGAGGTTATAAAGGGATGTGTACCAGCAGGCCTGCAGGCTGGATTTCCCTCTTCAGTGTCCAGCCCTTCTTGCAAAAGAAAGAAAATCTAAAAGTAGGGAGTCTAAAGCACACTAAGTATCTGTGAAGATGGAGTTGCACAGTAGTTACTGAGTGGTGCATTCTTTGCTTTATAGAGAGATCCAGCCCATAACCAAGTCTCTGATGGTTGCATTTTGAATTGGTGGTGGTCCTTTGTCACAGATTTGCAGGGCCTGTTTGTCACCTAAAAGTAGCCTCTGAATATGGATTTGCAGCACAACTTTGTTAGGCCACAAGGAATGTTTTGTCTGATCTCTTCTGAGGTCCTGGAAACAGTATACCCCAAAGAGCATGAGCTGTCTTGTTCATGAAGGTATGTGGTGTCACCAGGTCCCTCCAGGTAGAGAGTGGGCCTTCCCAGATGTCCTACTGCCTTCTAGAAGGATGGTAGGACTCTAGGCTATGCAAAGGAAGAGCCACCTCTAGGAGGTTTCCAGCCTGGCTTGCACAAGACAGGTGGAGGGGCACTTTTCCTAGTGCCTGCCCCTCCTGATGTGTCACCAGTTTGGTGACCTGTTCAGCAGAGACTGCTTTTTTCATCAGTGGAAGCACACATTTCTTTTTCTTTCCTACACTTTACCACCAGAGTATTCTCCAAATAAAGTCTCAGGGGCTTTAGTGATACCTCAGAAGTCTAAGCACCTGCTTGGCAAGCACAAGGACCCAGGTTCGATCCCCAGTACTGCATGCCATGCCAGCCCTGTGCCATGCCCGCCACTGAAACCAAGTGTGGTGGTATATACCATAATCCCAGCACCGGGGAGGCTGAGACAGGAGGATCACTATGAGTCTGAGCTACATAGTGAGACCCTGTAACAAGCAAACAAACGTTTTTTAACGAATCAAAGTCTCAGCCTACTGGGTTAGAGCAGCTTCTGTGCCCATGAGGGTGCCCCTATGGGCAGCCTCATACCAGGTTCTTGGCCTTAATGACCCCCTTAGAAATGACAGCTGCTTTTAGTCTGGCATGTTGGAGTTGGGGGAGCCCAGTGATAAAGGTGAGATGCAGCTCATAGATGGGCTAAAGCTGAGAGGAGACCTTCCTTGTAAATGCCTCCAGCCCCTGATACTGCACAAGATTTGTGACTTGTGACACTTCCTGAGTAGTACCTGAGAATGCATAGGCAGAGTAGAAACTGAGTATGGTGATGGTGCCTCTTATGCTCTGTAGCAGGCTAATTTCAGAGAAGCAACCACATGATACCCTGGGCCTGGAGGGTCTGTTCTGTCCCCACCCTGAGCAGTTGCCAAGTCCTAGTCTTGGTCCAAAGCAGGACGCCTACCTCTGGAGAGACTGGACAGAGGTGGAGGCTGGGGAGGTCTCAGTCAGAGAAACACAGAGGTCACCAAGTAAGGGTGCATTCCTTCCACAAAATACTGATTTGTTCTTTTCCTTCCTGGGTATCATCTTGGAAAGGGAGAATATGGCCATGTCCTGTCACCTCTCCCGAGGGGCCTACCTTTGCTGGAGATGACAGACTGAAGTCAAGACCAAGTGGTGATAATGGCCAGCTGGAAAGCAGAGCTGATCCTGTGTCCTTCCCCTGTAGTAGGGCCCACAGGGGTAAGGAGCTGTTCTGACTGGGCAGATGGGCCTGGGCTAGCTGCTGTCATCAGTGAAAAAACCAGCAGGTGAGCCCTGAGACATAGCCGAGCTCCAAACAAGCCAGAGGCCTGTGTACTCTACATGTGGTAGGGTATGTTGTTGTCCCAGCTATGTGGGATGCTAGATGGAAAGATTTTAGAGCCTGTGAGTTCAAGGCCATTGAGGCCAACTCAGGCAACATAGTAAGTCTCTGTCTCCAAGAAAGAAAAGAAGTTTTGTGGAGTTACTCTTGTGGAAGAGCAGGGATCTGGGTGGAGAGGGATTGGCGTGTGCTCCTGGGTGAAAGGTGGCAACTGAAAGATACTCACAGCTTAACATGTGCCCTTGTTCTCCTGAGCCAGTGACTTCACATACTCTATTCTGCATGTGTTATGGCCTTGCCTAGGGTAGTTCTCTTCCTTTCTGGGTCTGCAGCTCTCCTGAATTATCTCTCGTCCTGTTTTGAATGCTCGTGTATAGCTCTCTCGTCAGACCAAACTCCTGGAGAGCAGGGCATTGTCACTCCTTGACTCTTCCAGCAGCACCAGCTGGGTCCTGGCTAGGGTTCCATAGGCCTGGCATGAGCTGAAGGTCAGGTTGAACTTTTTAACTTCCAATCTGTGACTTGAAGCAGCACTGCTTTCTTCGAACCTCGCTGAAAACACTTCCCAGTGGTTGGGTCATTGTGGTAATCTCTGGCCTTGTTAAGTAGGCAAAGCTGTGAAGGAAAATGTAGCAAAGCCATGCTGCTGCCTGAGCCCTAGGAGCTTCATGAGGTGGAAGAAACAAGCCTTCTGAGTGGAGGAGAGACTATTGCCATCAATCAGAGCTATTTGGGTATGCCATGTTTCCTCTGAAACCTGGTATTTATGTAATTTTAGTGAATGTTGAAAACCTTTAGGGACATTGCTGCCACATGGTCTTTTTGCTGTCAAAGTTAGGATCTAGAATATCCCCCAAAGTCTCACATTTGGAAGTGGATTACTGAGAATGTGACCTGGGAGGGTGTTGTCTCACCCTCAGCTCCACCGTTCTCTCTCACTGCTTTCTGACTACCATACAGTGAGGAGTTCTCCTCTGGCAGGCCCTTCCACCATGGTGTTTCGGTCATAGATTGGAGCCACTGAAACGGTGAGCCAAGTAAACCTCTCCTTTAAGTTGTGAGTGTTGGGTGTCAGTGATTAGGGAAAGTGGTAATCCACTGTTCATAATCAGTAGGTGTTTCAGCCCAGAAATGAAGTGTGGTTTATTACAGAGCACTTTTTTGTTGAAGTGTCCATCTTGCTTCTCAGTGTGCTGAGATGAGCTCGCATGGTCATCTTCTACATACCTTGTCTTTTCCACTGACCCTGGTGATCTCAACATCCAGTTCCTCACCTGAAAGAGGGAGGGACAGAGTGCCACATGAGGTAGCCGGCTCTGTGGCCAGCTTGACCGATTGTTTTGTTGATTTTTAGCTGAACACATACTCATCTGTTGGGCTATAGACCTAAGCTGGGACTGGGTCACTGGTGGGTGAAAGGTAGGGGCAGAGCAAGGAGGGGGGCAGTGTGCACTGAGATGACAGAGCATGTAGCCCACTGTGCAGAGCACACTCGCCTTTGACATGCCTGTACTGTTTCTCCTCTGAAGCAGCTGCTTAGATTATAAAACTAGATCCACCCAGCTCTACCTCTGCTTTGCCAATTGGAAAATGGAGGCTTAGGAAAGAAGGGGCCTATTCTGATCTCTGAGGCTGGTAGGGCTGGACCATGAACCTAGGCTTTTGACTCAATTTAGTAAGCTGAGCCACATCTCCAGTCCATCTTTCTCTATCCTGTCTTGCTGGACCTGTAGCCCTGTTCTAGTCCTCTGCTCTCCCCATGTTTGTATAAGGATACACTGGACTGTGTGTGAGGACCTGAAGGAGGGGCAGCTGCAGGCAGCTGGCCATTCTTTTTGATGGCCCCAGACCCTCCCTGATTATTGTCCCTCCTGGAGTGCCAGCTCACATAACCCCGTCAACCACAGGTGTGAGGAGTCACCATTGATAGGTGTCCTGCTGGCTCAGGTGGGTGCTGGGCCAGCATTATGTAGCTAACATAAATGAAATGGAATTTGTAATAGAGCAGTGTGAAGTCTAAGTAAAATTGCTTCAGGAAATCTCAATTGATTCCCACTCGTTCTACAATAGGTGTTGTAGAGCTTTTTATCAGGAGGTTGAAATTGCTAGAACATGGCCTGCTGGTGAGAAGCACAGAGCAGCATGCTCATCCTCTGCCCCTCTAGCTAAATGTTGGCGGGGGGGTGCAGTAGGGAGGGTTGGACAGTCAGAAGTCAGACAGAGCAGGAGCAGTGACTCAGACAGCTGTGCCAGGGGAGAGAGGTAGAGAAGGGGAGGTGCTTGCTTTGTGTACCCTATTGCTTGACCTGGTAGAGCGCAGGTGAATAGGACAGGGCTTGGAGAAGATTTTTTCCCTCCTTAGTAAGTAGCTCTGTTAGCTTCTTGAGGTCCTCAGGGGAGAGCTCATGTCTCCATTTTAGGAGAACCCACAGCCAGCTGATAGATGGACAAGCTGCTGAAGTCTGCTGACTATCTGGTGGCCTCTGCTGAAGCTGGTCACTCAGCAAATGGAGGCCAGCAATTTGCTTGATTAAAGATCATCTTGTAATGAGCCTTATGGAAATTATAGATTTGAAAAATAAAGAAAAACAGAGGTGGAGGTATTACAGCATGGAATAGATACTGTTGTATATTTAGCAAGGTTGATGATGGTGGATGCAGAACTGGAAACAGGGTGCTTAATGTGGCCCAAGAGCCCTAGTGTCTCCACCAACCTTTCAGTATTGTGAATGAATTTTTTTTTTTTTAATACACAAATCAGTTTGTCAGGAAAGGCTAACATTTCTCATTGCTCTTAATTTCCCAGACTGGCTAATGTCTGTTTTGTTTCTGAAACATTTTCATTAAAGACAGATTGATGACTTTTTGCACTTTCGAAAGGGTTGAGCTGCCTTCCTGGAAGACCCAGTTCATCCAGAAGCACCACACACTGGGCCAGACCTTGCATAATAGGTTCTAATTGGTCTAAGCAAGTGGTGTGTTAATTCTAAATTAGCCTTATGTATTTATGAAGGAAGCAAAGCAAGAAATACATTTGGTAACACTTTGTTAGCACTTTTATTCAGATTCCTATATAGAAATTAATAGAATTGCATTCTGCTAAAATGGTCCTTTGATTCAGTTCTCATCAATGGAATTGGACTTAACCAATTAACTGCACTTAAGGAGCTTTGCTGATTCTGAACACTTCTGTCACCACAGATATCTGTACCCCTGCGTACACATTGTGGCATCATGGGCTAGTCCCCTGTGTTTCCTACATAACTTCTGTGGAGTGGGTGTGTGGATGAGCATTGTCTCTGTCAGTGGGTCCACTCCTAATGGGTGCCCTGCAGAAGCAGAACTGAGTTTACATAGGGGCATCTCCAGTAAGCAGTTTGGGCCAGCTGCTTGTATTGCATTTGCACCTTAGGTATGCCTTGGAGGATCTCAAAGCTTTGTTCCTGAAGTTTTCATATCTAAAAAACCAAGTGTTCTCAGCTCTCAGGCAGGAGGCAAAACCTAGGTCAAGCCCTAGAAGCCTTTGCCCCAGTGTTTCAGCTGACCTTCCAGGTGGACTTATTTCTGCATGATTTTTTTTTTTTTTTTTTTTTTCATTTTAGTGCAGGGTCTACAGCATCTCATTACACAGATCAGATGGACTTGTAGTGATACTTCCTGTTTTTCAGCCTTCCAAGTGCTGGGATTACAGACATATACCACCATGCCCAGTCTCAGTCACTGTCTCAGTGCGCCTCAGGGGCAGGGCCAGCGTGGTATGCCAGGGATCAAACCCCTGACCCCTGCATCTGCCTAAGCAGGCACTTTAATCCGATGAACTATCTGGCCAGCCCTCTGCATGAATTTTTTACTTTCTCCTGCTCCAACTTTCTTCTTTCTCCTCTTCTTCCTCCTCTTCCTCCTCTTCCTCCTCCTCCTCCTCTTCCTCCTCCTCTTCCTCTTCTTCCTTCTGTATTTCACTCTAATCTCAGCCCCTATATTATTATTCTGAGATGCTCTCTACTCATTACTCCCTGTCTAGAAGCTCCTTGGCTTCTCATCTTACTGCCTTGCACATGCTGCCTCCTGCCTCTCCTCTGCCCTCCCTGAAGGGGACCAGTTATGGTTTAGATAAAAAATGTTGCCTAAAAACCTGGAGTGGGGTCAACTGTTGTTATTATATCTCACCATGTGGTTTAGAAACCTTTAAAACTAGCTCACGGGGAAAATTTGAAAGGGTTTAGAGGTACTGACTAGAGAAACCCTAGACTACTATAAGCTGAGCTTGTTGGAAGATTCTGGCTGGATTTCAGAAGGCTGAAGTGCTGATAGAAATGCAGATGGTAAAGACCAGGCTTGAAAAGTTTTAGTTGGGAACAGGGATTTCATTGGCTGTTAGGCCATGAAATAGACCGGGTGTGCTATGCTGTAGCAGAAAATTTGTCTGCATTTATCACATATCCTGAGACTTTGCAGGAGACTAACAGTGATGGAATAATCTGGCAAAGAAGATTTCAAACCAGCCCAATGTTCAGGGTGTGGCATGGATACTACTTGCTGTTGTTAGCAAGATTTATACTGAGAAAAAGGAGCAAAAACCCCATTTAAAAGTTTCAGTTCTGCCAGAAAGGGAGTACTTGTAAGGCTTGGTATGGTGGCCTATACCTATAATCACTTAGAGGGCTGAGGCAGGAGGTTTAACTGTGAGCTTGAGACCAACCCAGGTTAAGTGGCATATTCAAGGCCAGTCTGGAATACATAGCAAGATCTTATCTTTTTTTTTTTTTTTTTGGCAGAACCGGGGATCGAACTCAGGCCCTTGCACTTGCCAGGGAAG
>NDGN011541080.1:1067-11766 GCA_002564285.1 Tympanoctomys barrerae | reverse complement strand
GAGAGAGAGAGAGAGAGAGAGAGAGAGAGAGAGAGAGAGAGACACCTTCGGGAGAGTTTATTGACACTGTTTGTGGTGGTGTTGGGGATTGAACCCAGAGCTTTTACATTGATTTATAGTTCTATCCCTCTTTTATTTTGGGATAGAATCTTGCTAAGTTGATTAGTTGCTCAGGCATGATTCA
This sequence comes from Tympanoctomys barrerae, assembly GCA_002564285.1. Classification (NCBI taxonomy): domain Eukaryota; kingdom Metazoa; phylum Chordata; class Mammalia; order Rodentia; family Octodontidae; genus Tympanoctomys; species Tympanoctomys barrerae. Next base: position 11,582 of record NDGN011541080.1, on the reverse strand, counting down.
AACTAATGATCCTCCTGCCCCTGCCTCTCAGAGTGCTGGGATCACAGGGATGCACCCCCAGGGCTGGCCCCTCTTGACATTCATGCATGGCTTATTCCATTTTATAGATGATGTAAATATAATCAAAGATCTGTTACAAACTCCAGGCCACCCTTAGACTTCCATATTTATGCCAATATTAGTTACCTTGATATAGTTATGTCTGATATAATATTGATATATGTGTGCCTTTATTATATCTTGATATAATATGTAATTATTATAATGATAATCAACTCTCCTTCATGGAATTTTAGGAAGATTAAATATATGTGAAGCAACCCATGGAATCTTGGTATAGTATCCAAAAGATGTTAGTTTCTTATGTCATATTTCCATCTCCCAGTGTAGCAAAAGATACCCTCCCCCAGCCGGTTTGTTAGCTGACCAGGTACTAGTGCTACTTCTAGTTCTTGTTATTTTTGTTTCTTAGAAATGGCTGGTCATTGTGATGTGCACTGTAAGAACCAATCCCCACTGGCAAGCCATTCTGCCTCTGTGCTTTCTGCTTGCTTATTCTATGTAAGCCCTAGACCACCAGAGACCAGGGCCTGACATTTTGGAAATGACCCCAGTCAGTGCTCATTGGAGTAAAATAAATCTGCCTCCAAATTCTGGATTTCTTTTCTGTATTTCTGCTTGACACAGCACTGTGTCAGTACAGAATGCCAACTTCTAGCACACTGGTTGTATGTTCAGCATAAGCAGTCACCACTGGCCATCTCATCAATGAGCAAATGTTATTTTAGTATCTGGCTGAAGGCCTAAACATAGCCACTTTTAAAGCTTTCAACATGGGTCTAATGTACAGCTCATTTAAAAAATCACCAAGTTATATTAGCTTTTGAGATGTCTTTTGGTAGAGTTTGTAAACCTAAGATCTTCACCTGTATCCTAATGCATAATCTCTGTCCTGTGTGTGTAAACTCTCAGATTTTCAAGAGGCAGAGTATCTTCTGCTTCTTTTATTCAGCCTTCTATCTAAGAGTGGCATGGAACAAAATATTTAGAAGTCAAAAATTACAAATAAAGAAAAATAAAAACCATAATTAAAGAATAGTCCATTTTTCTTCAGATTTATTTTCACTATGAAAGTGCTATCAACCTCAAGGGCATTAATAAAATAATCCTCAAATTTTCATTAATTTCTTCTTGACAAGTTGTTAATACTTACTGTGGTTATTTATGAAACAGTAGGAACCTATTTTTGGAATGACAACTTTCTCTGTCCTGAATGTGTTAAAAAAAAGAACAGACAAACCCTGAAATATACTGAGAAAAAAAATCCTTATAGCATTTTAAAAATAAGCTAATTATATCATTGGTTAACTTTTCTTTCTAATATAGAACTCATGGCTAATCTTCAGATGAATGTCAACATTTTTCAGGATTATTATCAACCTGAGAACTTTTGAATTTTGTTGAGGTCCTTAGTAAATTTGATTTAATCCACATTAACATGAGAGGTCTAGGTTGAAAATTTAACACACAAACAATAATCTTGTTATCTTATCAGTGTCACATGGAGGTTCTCTTAAGGTAATGAACTCAACCTAATTTAGATCAAAGAAAGTGAGGCATTGTCACTGTTGCATGTGCAGAAACTAAAACTAAGCAGTCAGGTGGGCGCTAATCCATAGTGCAAATGTGTTTTGGGGTGCTGGTTCATCTGCTTATGTTCTGCTGCCTGGAGAATGCTTCCCTAGGTGTGGATTATGAGCTTTTTCTAAGCTACCATGAGTGTTTCCAACACCATAGCAGCTGAGAGTGTTAAGAAACAAAAGAAAGTACATGTGCCTGCCTATACTATGTGATATACAATGAGTTTGAAAAAGCAGAAATTTGCATTTCATCACGAAAAGCTTGTATAGCAATGGGTTTGTAAATTGGTTATAGGGCTTTGTGAAACACAGATGTGTCGTTATGTTAGTTTTCAAAACAATCTGCTATGCTTGCAAGGATTTCTCCATTTTCTTTATAGCCTGGAAGCTGATTTTGCCATTTATGTTCATCTTACGTTTTTCTAGCAGTGAATTCAGCTTTGTCTGATGCTATCATTCCTGGTCATGAAAAATAAAACCTTAACTGTCTTCTCTTCTAATGTGTTGTCCCACCTGGACCATCATAGGCTGGACTGACAGAGTCTCTGCCTGGTACCTCCTCTGGTTATTGTCAGGAAGGAGTGAGGTGCTAGACACTTCACAGCCTGGCTCCAGGAAGCATGTCAGATATCTCCAATGGAGGATTCAAATTTGAATAGTCTTAGTCTCTGAAAGGTGAAACTGAGCCCTGGCAGTGCTGATCTGATAATCATCAAGCAGGAGAGGAGAGATCCACACTCCGCTGGACGATACAGAAATATCTGAGTTTATTCAGCATCCTTCCTTAGATCTTTGAAGCCCCTAGATATAAATATTTTATGTGATCCAGCGTTCACAGGCACAGATGGGAGAAGGCCGTGTGAGCAAATGCGAGGCTCAAGGTTATGTAGGAACTAAAGCTGAGCACTGAGAACAGCGAGCTTCCTTCCCAAGAGCAAGCACAAAATATACTTGTCTTATGAGATGATTTAGCTTCTAAAACAAATCCAAAGAGTTGGTATTTCTCCAGCTTCTGCAGTTGAGTTTGGAGAAAATACTTCACCTTAGAAACCAAAGGAATTCCAGGATTTATCATTTAGATTGAAAACAAAAAAAAAAGACTTTTACCATTTTAACTGGTATTGCCAGTTGCCATAAATACTAAATTCATGGACTAGGGTTTAGGAGATATTAGTTGTTTCTTGTTTCCTTTTTGCTTCTTCTTCTTTTCTGATTGCTCCTGTTTAGCACAGAGGGGATTATCACATTTGGATTCATACGAAGTTTTGAACATGGATACTTAAGCAATCAGAGGAGGATTTTGAAGCCATTGACTGCTATGCAAATAGCCAGGAAAGCAGAGACAAATGAATTCTTTGGTGAACATCATTTGGGGGTGTTAATTGAAGGCAATGGAAGAATCCACAGACTTAAGCAGCTCTGTATGAGGGCTCCTGCTGCAGACAGGTGCTTTGAACGAACAACTGTGATTCATACCAGGATCGGCAACATCACCAAGGTATTTTTCATACTCAGTACTCAAGTCAACCAACCAGCCCACCCACCAATCAATGAAAAACTGTTTTTTGCCATGGGAGGAGCATGGATGGCTATCTGTGGGGCTCAGAAGCATCCCAATGACAGTGGCCTTCCCTCTTCACTCCCTGTTTAGTGACTACCGATAGAGCCAAGAAAACACTTCTCTGGCAGTGTTTTGTAAAATGTTCCTTTTTTCTGTATCTTTCCCCCTTTTTCTTTTCCTGAATCATTCTCTTTTTCTTTCTAATCTTAGGCATAGTTCTAATTTTGCCTTTGGTATCTCTCTATTCCTTCCCCTCTCCTTAGACCCTTAGAGTTAAAGTCAATAGTAGAGAATCCAACTATGAGAAAGTCTGATATTGGGTGATATCAGATATCTGGGTGCCTCAATTTCCTAGTATGAAAAATCTGGATGATTCTATAGGTTCTATAGGAACCTATTCTATAGGTTCTGGATAGAACCTATAGAAGAGGCTGTCATGAGTACTAAGAAAGCCAATATTTATGAAGTGCAAAGGATCGGCTTGGTGTATAATAACAGGCATTATCATCATTGTTACTGTCATAATTATTATTATCTCTCAGGTCCCTATTTTGTGCCAGGCATCATACCAAGCCTTTAGGATATATAGAAGAACAAGATGTGGAATTCCTGGTCCTCCTGGGTTTACAACTATTATGTGAGTTGGAGGAGTTTAATGTACACCTTGACCCAGGAGTGCATCTTCTTCATCAGCAAATAAGAACAAGGCCACTGTATCTTTTAGCTCTGCAAAAATGTCCATTTCTGGGCATGACTCTTCCTGTGATCGTTTGGGTGCTATTGCACTGTGCTGTCCTACACATGGGAACTCTGCTGGAAGCTGCTGGTGGCAAATGCTCAATGGGCTACCGCAGGGCCTGGACACCAGACAGCGTGCTGAGCCATGAGCTTCTTTGCTGGTGCATCAGGATACCCTGTAGTTGTCATTCAAAATATTTCCCAGAAACTCCTGTTTTCTGAGGATGAGATTTTGGGAGGTAATTGGGCTGTGAGAATTCTAACTTTCCTTGTAGGTGAGTCCAGTAACAAGGTCATATTTTGGTGATGCTATATTACAGTTATTGGGAAGTAACAGAAACAGGAGGCAGGGACTAACTGAAAAGAGGATATCATGGGTACTGCCTTGAGGGTGACATCTGGCCCCCTTCCTCTCTGCCTCTTTCCCCTTCTATTGCTTCGCTGCTGCCAGGAGGTGAGCAGCTTTCCTGCTGTGCCCTCTCCCCGCGACACTCTGCTTTGCCCCAGGCCTAACTCAGTGAAGGCAGCCCAACCGTGGGCCAGAACCTCCTTATATCTAATTTTATCAGGTATTTTGTCGGAGTGATGCACAGTTTTGACTAACTCAGCTACTGGCTTTGCTGCAGACTGCCTCTGTCAGAGCACAGACAAACAGTCAAAACAGAAACTTGCTGACTTCTAAGGCTATCATTCATCAAGAGCACCTACGTGCCTGCCACTTGGCGAGTCTTCTGCATATACAGTCTGCTACCTTTCACAATGACCTGAGCAGACGAGTGCCTTTCCTGCCATCTGGGGATACTGGGAGGGTGAGGTTACCGGACTGTTACGGAGCTCAGGAATGGTGACCATGTTCCAAACACAGGTCTGAGTGACTTCAGCCCTGTGTGCACCTCACTGTACTGTGTTAGTGTAAAAAAATATGTTAGATGAATAGGTCCTCCAGTAAAATTCACTTCTGAGCAGGATTGTTTTCTGAGCTCCCTGCTCACCTGTGCCCAGGGTACTTGAATGACAATCTTGTTAGAGTGAAAACTGTTGGGAACCAGCAGGGAGTCTTACAGATGATCAATGTCATCACTGTTTAAAAATCTGTAACAGAACTTAGCAAAGCCCTAAAGCATGTACATGCAGGTACACTCACCAACACATACACATTTGCATACATGCACTTGACATACATGCACACACATGCACTTACACATATATACATGGACATTTACATATGGATAAATACACAGTTTTGAGAACATAGAAAACCCTATTTCATATTGGAAATGAAAGGCAAGGAGGAGTGTCAGCTGGCCCTTAGCCATGGGCTGTTGACACCAGCGTTGACCCCGACAGAATAAATGTGGCCCGCAGAGTAACCAACCGACACCTCGATGGGCGTGTCTTTCCAAGGCAGGTGTCTGCTGCCTCTCTTGACCTAGTGCTGTGCTCTAGTGGCACCTGCTGCATCCTCTTTAGTTTCTGGTGGCAGTGGATTCCTGGATTCTCTGATGGCTTAAAATCCTCCTCAAGCAGCTTCTATGAAGGATCACTGGTTTACAGAGATGACTAAAGATTAGATTACACGCACTTCTAATATTTCCTTAGGCCACACTTTAAAATTTGCACTGATACATTTTTCTCTGGGAGGAACTCAGTATCTGGGTTCAAAAGATAAGGTCAAGTTAGAGCAGTGAAGCATCTAGCTATGTATGTCACAGGAAGGGTGAAATTTTCTAGAATGGAAGACCTTACTCTTTCCTATCCAGGATCTTTTGTCCCATAGGGAATGAGCTGTCTGTTACATCTCAGCAGGCAGAAACCTAGCAGGGATATTTGCTCATGCCTACAGATTCTGTCATAACTGGAACTTTCTTTAGTTCTATAGAGAAAAGGACAGAAGATGTGTGCATTATTGATCATATTTTTTGTAGTCCTAAATACATATTTAGAATAAAAAGCAAATAGTAGGAATGAGCCAGGCACACAACTCTTAGCCAGAAGCCTTTGAAACAATTTCTTAAAGTACAAATATTTCTTCAGACATCCTTTCAGACCCATATTTGTCTGATAGCACAACTAAAAAGAAGCTGGTCTTGGGCAATCATACTCGACTGAACAATGTACCTCCCGCCAAATTCATGCCCATATGAAGCCTCTGAATATGGCATTATTTGGAAATAAGGTCTTTGAAGATATAATTAACTACAGTGAAGTAAGATGGACTTTAATCCAATGACTAGTGTTCTTATAAGACAGGAAGAGACAGAGAGGAGGCAGAAACAGAGATTGGAGTTATGATCTACAAGCTCACGAATGTGGAGAGCTGTTGGCAGCCACCTGAAGCTGGGCGAGAGGCACAACAGCTTTATTCTCACAGTCCTTTGAAAGAATGTGACCTTGCATTTTTGGCCTCCAGAATAATGAGAGAATCAACTTCTACTGTTTTAAACTACTCATTTGGTGGTAGTTTGTTACAGCGACCTTGACCTCCTAGAAACTGAACACATTAATGGATCAGGAATGCTGATAGACTTATGATTTTAACAAATGTCTACAGACTTTAACATAGAGTGGGTGTTTTAGATATTGTTGTTAGAATGGAGTTAGAGTCAGGGAAGAACAGGTGGACCTTGGATGGAGAAGAGTGAGTGAACAAGAAATGAGAAAAGACAGGCAGGAAGGTCAAGAACCACAGTGGAGTAGGATGGGCTTGGAAGAGCATGTTCCTATGGAGGAGGAGGAGAGGCCCTTTGACAACTTTCAGAGTACGTCTATTCACATCCATCCAGTGTCCACTATGGATGCACTAAGCCTGCTGAATCCTTCTTTCTACCCTACAAGGTTGTGCTACTTGGCTTTGTATTGTTGGGACAAAAATCTCTGAGAAAAACAACTTTTAGGGGGAAAGGTTTATTTTGGCTTTAGGTTTTAGGGATTTGAGTATGTGATAATTCGGTTCCACTGAGTCCAGGCCTGAGGTGGGCAGAAACATCATGGCAGAAGGATGTGCTAGGGGATGGCTGCTTGCCTCATATAGACAGGCAGTAGAGAGGGTGAATGAGCCCAAGAGGAAGGGGCCAGGGGCACAATGTACCCTTCAAGGGTGTGCTCCTAGTGCTCCCTCAGTCCCCCACCTCTTAACAGCCCTTTCAGCAATCAGATCATCACCAGACACATTGAAATCAGTGCCTTTATGACCCAATCACCTCTCTAGTCTCCATCTCTAAATATTGTTGTATTAAGGATCAATCCTTCAAGGGGGGACACTGCCTATTTAAACCATAACAGAGGTAGATTCAGTCATTGCCCAGTTCCTATAGATGAAGTACAAAGAAGCTAAGCAATCCATAGCCACAGCTAGTGATGGGCAGAGGCAGGATCCAATGGGCAGATGACATCTGAGCTCTTTGCTGAATGTTGTACTAGTGTCTTTACAACAGATATTGGGTTCATGAGCACAGTTCACCACCAGTTCATATTATTCAAGCTTCCTGCTTTCTCTTCCAGGAAAATGATCTCTATATGCTTGTATACCCCTGCTGAATCTGGGGCAGAAGTGTGACCACCCCAAAGTGCCATCTCGATGGGGAATAGCTTTTCTTTCTTTTTTCTTTTCTTTTCTATTTTTTTTTTTTCCTGAACCGGGGATTGAACTCAGGCCCTTGTACTTGCCAGGCAAGCGCTTATTCCACTGAGCTGTCTCCCCGGCCAGGAATAGCTTTTCTCATTATTGCCTCCCATCTTTGCTGTTCATATCTGTGTCTTTCAGCCTGTTTTAAGAAGCAGAAGCTCTCTGTTAAGGATAATGATGATGATTACAATGCTGTTCACAATGAAAATGACCAAGAAAGTGAAGAGCCATCTGTGAAATACATTTTCCATAAGACCAATTCTCTAGACTCTTGTACTCTGGCATATTGAGGTGGTTCTTCTGCTGCTTCAATAAATGATTTCTTTTGTAGGGAAAACAATCCCCAGGGTAAAGCACTATGACCAAGGTTCTGAAGTTTGCACCAAACAGAGCAAGTGAGCAGACAAAGCAAATATAAGTGAGTCCAATGTAGAAGGCAAGGAGGAGAAAGGCTGTTGGCTCTCTTGTTTCTGCTTTTCTGGGTGGTTCTTTTGCATGCCATTTAGACTTCACTTAGCTTATAGAGGGTAGCACACTTTTTTCTTTTACTTTTGAGCTACTCGAACCACACTAAGGAGTGTTAGGGTTGAGAGTTCAGGTGTCTCCAAAGCTTCATGTGTTTGGAAGGTGACTGCATCATGGTGGGGGTACTAAGTTCCTCAGTGGATTAGTCAGTTAGGTTCACAGCTGACCTGCCATTAGGAGGTGGGGACTGGGCAGGGGTGGGTCCCTGTGGGCACGACCTGGAAGTGTACCTCTTCCTCTCTGGCTCTTCCTTTCTTTCTCTGCTGCCATGAGGTATGCAGCTTTCACCTGTTCTTTTCACCTTCTACCATGCTATTTCTGCCTTGAAGCCAGCTGACCAGGGACTGGAACTGTGAACCAATGTGAGCATCCTTCCTTTAAGTAGTGGGTGTCTGGGTATTTTCTCACCAAGGGTCTGGCTTTTATCATGTGAATTGAATAGGAGTAGGTATAGAATATTCAGTCCTTCAGGGAGGAATTATCAAGAACCTGGCCTCCATGGACACGGAGTAGAGCAGATGGCATCAAAGGTTAAAAGATGTGGAATGTGGAGTGGGGCAAAATAAGAATATCTTACCTGTTCCAGAATTATGTTCAGGGTCATTTCTCCAACACACCTGTCATGAAAGCCATATTTATTTTACAGATGTGTCAAAGTGACACTGAGGGATTCCTTGTCAAGTTAGATGATATAATGAATCCAGTATCTCTGTAAGAGGATGTCTTAAATGGATTGCTATCAGGGAACTGAAAAGTGCCTGTGTAATGTAAATAAATAATTGTCATCTGTCCACATAAAATATGAGAAAGTGATAAAGATGATTGAAACCCTCCTCCAGCATCTTTCAGCACTGCTTCTGAATCCAGAAACCCTTTTCTACAGTCACCTAGGTGAGCTTCAGAAAAGGGGGGATCTTAAAATCAGTGCTGCCACACAGGCTGTGCTAAAGGAAGTGCATTATCTGGGTTTATATTGCGTGCTGTGCCCTGTGAGGGAAGGATACAAAGTGAACAAATGATTCATCAACAGATTTCAGGCAATTTGGTCTTCCTCAGACAGCCTGAAAAGAAAATATTGCAAACCAAACGGGAAAATGAGGGGCGAAGCATGTACAAGGCAACACCTTCTGCACCAGAAAGCTAAAGGTCTTCAATAAGAAATGGTGAAAATGGATTGAAAATGGGGATGAATCATCTTAAGTGGCTTTGCTAGGAAATAGGTTTGAAGTTTCACAGAGGAAATGGGTCCCATGGAATGACTACAATAGGCTTTGATATAATAAATGGGTTTTCTGTGTGTGTGTGTGTGTGTGTGTGTGTGTGTTTGTGTCTATGTGTATGAGTGTGTGCATGTGTATTTTGAACACAAGTGTTGATAAAAAGTCTGCCATGGTTGTATAATGTGCAATATACGGTATGACACTTGAAACATGTATTACCATCCCTTTAGGACTCTTTACAGTCATAAAATTCTTTTAGGACACCAAAGATAAGGATTGGCGTCTCAGACAATTCTCTCCTATAGTTCCTCTGTGTAAACTAAAGATAAAGATGAATTTTGGAGGGACTGAATCAATCAGTTATAGGGTTGTGATACTAGCTTACTCAGATTCCTCTCTTTATGTTTTCCTTTGTGTTAGTAAGCTTTTCTTTACTATAATAAAACCCATGAGCTAATCAATTTTTAAAGAGCCTCCTACTTTTATAAGTTTTCTATTTGCTGTCTGTTGTCCCTGTTGCTTTAGGACCTGTGGTATGATAGCACATCATACAGGGAGGCATGTGGCAGAGGAAGCCAGTTTATTTTATGGAGGGGAAGCAAAAGAGGGAAGAAGAGATCTTACAATTCCCTTGAAGGACCTGCTTCCAAAGGCCTAAGACCTTCTACTCAGCCTGACTTCTAAAGGCTTTATCAACTTCTCAACAGCACTGAGCCTTGGACACATGGCCTCGATGGCAGTAGTTGGACCTCCCAAATCTAAATTCCAACCATTCTTATGTCACTGAGAATCCTATCCTTTCACCTTTAGACCTGCATATCACTTTCAGAAACACATTTCCCACCCAGTGGAACATTCTAGCATTCCTGAGTCCAGCTTCTGAAGAGTTCTAGTACTCTGAATGATTTTGGTGGTGATTCTGAGTATCCTATGTTCTGACTATCACAGAGCAGCTACTCTTAGATATTTACCAAAATGCTTTAGCAAATTGACTCAACAATTTAGCTGCCCATAAATTTTCAAGAAGAAACATTTTATTGAAATTTTTCACACATTCAGAAAAATATGTAAGTTGTCTGTGGATAGCTAGACAAATTTTTACAAAATCAATAGCATTAAGGTAACTATTGGGCTGGAGATATAGCTCAGTAGAATAAACGCTTGCCTGGCAAGCTCAAGGGCCTGAGTTCAATCCCTGGTTCTGAA
>NDGN011541074.1:1456-17727 GCA_002564285.1 Tympanoctomys barrerae | reverse complement strand
TTCAAAACAGATTAGTAGGACAGTTACAATAATTAATACATTGCATATTGTTGTCTTTGTAGTGGCTATTCATAGTAAAAGATGCAGACATGATATCCAGTCCAAACACTATTAGTACAAATTTTTCTTCTCATAGAATTAAGAGAAAGTAGCTGTATATTTATCCTAACTATTTTTATGTACAGAAACAAAATGGCCCTTCATTTATATCCCCCCTTTTTTCAGTTTTGTCAGAAATGGGTATTCCATTCCCATTTAAATATTGTAGCTGTATGAATTAGGCAAAATAATTCAATATAGTCCAGCAGTCCATAACAGTAGTGGGGCTGTGACTCATCCACGTGGCTGACACTGACAAAAAATCTACAAAATGATGTACATGGTTCCAGGGTAAATCCTGAGGGGATTTGACTGACCTTGTCAGATACACAAGTTACATTTCTTGTTATATAGTCTTGCTTTATCTTGGTCTTAACCATGCTGCAGAAAAGTATAAACACAAGGTATAAAAAGTAAAGCCATTTTAATATGCTGAGCTGTAAAAGACTCAAGCCAACAACTTCTGACATTGCCAGTTCTGCAGATAACCCACCACTATTATGAACTACTGGATCACATACTTTCTTTTTCACTTCTCTTACCCAAACATCATTACATGTAAGCAGCAACCTGCCTATCCTAACTTTCCTCCATCTCTCAAACCTTCTTCTCATTTTTCAGATATTCTCTAGCTCTGGGTCTCTACCCAACTAATTGACTGGTTCCAAATATTTGACCAGGGCCAGGGACATAGCACCAATGTCTAAGGTCCTGTCTGGCAAGTGCAAGTGTACAAGTGCAATCCCTTGTTCCACATGCTGTGCTGGCTCTGGAACTCCAGAAGAGCTGCGCTGGCCTCAAAACCTGGTGTGAAGGCACACGCCTGTCATCCCAGAGCTGAGGTGGCTGAGACAGGAAGATCACTAGGAAATTTGGAACTGCATAGGGAGACCTTGTATCAAATAAATAAATAATAAATAAATAAATAGGGCCAGGGAAATAGCTTGGTAGTCTAAATGCCTGTCTGGCAAGCGAAGAACCCAGGTTCAATCCCTGGTACCACATGCATGCAGGTCCTGTGCCTAACCTGTCACTGAAACCTGGTGTGGTGCACATGCCTGTAATCCCAGCACTGGGGAGGCTGACTCAGAAGGATCACCACAAGTCCAAGCTACATAGTGAGACCCTGTACCAAATAAATAATAAATAAATAAATAAATAAATAAAGATTAAACAAAAACAAATAAAGAAATAAAGATAAACATTTGATCAAAAGCCTTTTTTTGGGGAGAACTACTTATTTGCACCCCCCGGTCCCTCTCTCGGACAGGAGCTTTTTTCTCTCAATAAATATATTCTGCTCAGAACCTCAAAAAAACAAAAACAAAAACAAAAACAAAAAAGCTTTTTTCTTTACTTCCTTTTTTCCTCTTTTTTCTTCCTTTCTTCCTCTCTTTTTTCTTCCTTTTATCCTTCCTCCCTTCTATTTTTTCCTGCTTTCTCTCCTTGTTGTTACTTTTATTCATTTTCCTTTCTTTTGTCAATAAAGCCCAAAAAGGATATTCCTTTTAGGGAAACATCCGAGCAGCCTGTAAACTCAGCCTGCGATATTATCAAGTCCTGCGCTTAAGCCTACGGGTGCAAGTGATCCACAGGCAGACTGATTAGTTCCATTCTTTCTAAATTAAGAACTTGAAAAGAGTGAGCCAGAGAAGTGCTTGGAACTCAGATAATTAGGAAATTGTGCTACGAGAAACCTGAAATGAGACTGCATGTGTGTGTGTGCGTGTGTGCATGCGCGCATGAGCAGGCAACGTGCCACTTGCTTTTGTTTTGAGGTACAGTGTCACTGCCTAACCCAGGCTAGCTGCAACTTCAGGATCCTCCTGCCTTAGCCTCTCATGATCTGAGATTCCAGGCGTGTGTCACTACACCTGATTTTTTTAGAAAAACATAAACGGGGAAAGGCTATGATTACTGATCTTTGTTAAGCTGGGAAATTTAGACTTTGATCTAACTTTTGAAATTTCTGCTTAACCCTTTCCATTGATTCCTTTGTGGATTACATTATGCAAAGCTGATTTGTATGGTCTGAAAACAAACAAACCTGGTTTTTTGATATATAGCTTTTAAAATTCAGATTTGTTGGCTGATCTGATCTCTCATTGTTCTTAAGAGTTTTAATCTTAGTCTTTTGAGCCAGAGAGACAGCTCAGTGGCCTAAATGCCTGCTTGGCAAGCTCAAGAAGCTGGGTTTGAACCCTGGTATTACATGCTGTGACAGCCCTGTACCAAGCTGGCCACCGAAAATGGGCATGGTGGTGCATGCTTGTAATCCTAGTGCTGGGGTGCCTGAGACAGGAGGATCACTATGAGTCTGAGTCAGAGCGGTACAGTAAGCCCTGTATCAAATAAATAAAAACAAAACAAAAAAATTTCATGATATCTTAACATAAAGCACTCTTAGCTCCATATATCTTTTCTTTGCACTGGAGCACCTTCTTCATTGGTTTGATAAGCTTCAGTTTCTAGTTTCAGACCAAATCTGTTCCAGGTCAAGACACCTTGTCCTTTGTTCAAGGTGAAACATTTAAATACAACATAAAGTTTTATAAAGGCAAACATAACAAGCTATGCAAAAAAGAAAAGCACGCACCCTACCTGAGAGCCCAAGTGAGGTTCTGTGGGCTCTCTTCTTCCATTTCTATGACCTTGTATTAGCATTCTGGGTCGTAGCAGTGTGAGTCCCCAGGCACATGGTATCAAGCCTGATTTTGCGTATTTCCAACACCTTACCTTGGTCACAGTATCCCGCTCCCCTTTCTGCTCATTTTGCCTACCCCCTCCGTACCATGTTGTGCCAGTGTGATCAGTGTGTGGCAATTCATGGAATACTCTACTATGCTCCAATAGCTGTCCAGCATTTTGTGGATTATCACACTTAAGCCTCATAAACCACTATGAAGAGGAATTACAAAGCTAACTTCATAGATGTGGAAGCTGGCTTTAAGTATTATTCAGTAGAAAAGAAGTAGAATTTAGCTTCTGAGTCGAAGGAAATACAGCCTAGTGATTCTGCTCCTGATTACTAGAGTAAACATTTATCTTTCATTCTGTTAGTGGGGTTTATGTTTATGAGTTCAGTTATATATACCTATATACATACTATATTTGATTTTTAACTGAAATTATAAATATATAGTGTATCTAATTTTTAACTCATATATATCTGTTTATGTTGAATTTTAAGCTTTTTAAAAGTAAGAATAAGTTATGGCCAGAAAGGTATAGGAAGTACAGTACAAGGCACAGACATGCAAACTGGATAGGTGGAAAAAGCTTGATTTCTATTTACTACTAGTGTAGTCTAAAAATAAAGGCTTCTCTCTGAGACTTAGTTTTCTTCCCTATAAAATTAGGATTGCAAAATTTATACTGAAAGACATTAAGGAGTGTTTTTCCCATGTCCAACACTGAGCAGATCCTTACAGAATGGAAGGTATTCGAGCGCTCACTACCAGCCACTGAATCATTTGCACTCCTGTTCATCTCTTAGCTTTACCATGTTACAGAATCTTCTCTTGTCTTTTCAAGATTTTGAAGAAAACATCATGCATTCCACAAATAACACTGTAATAAATCTAATATTTTAATACATATACCTCAAGAAATTTCACAGTAGAAAAGCACGGATTAATGCTCAATGTGACTATAAATATAGCCAAGGTGTAAAATTTATGCCACTCTCTTAAGGACAGTATCCTAATAAGCACTATACGAGTTTTGTTACCTTTAAGAATACTTTGGTCTGTGGAGCATAGATTTATATTTTTTAAACTGGAGAGTTATAAACAAAATTACAATATTTTCTGTTCTGTACTTCTGTATCTTTCCACCCACTTGTTCTTCTCCTGATGTAACTCTGCTGCCCCATCCTGTGTGGTCAAAGTGTGACCAAATGTAATTTAGTAAGGACAGGGGTGAAGTGACACGAGGCATGAAATTTGAAAATGAGTGTCACACCACTTTTCATAGTGAGTGTTTAGCATTAGTTCACATTACAACCAACTCAGTGTAAACATTTTGTTGCAAGACAGAAGAAAAGGAGGGACTTTCTTATACTGGTTTTTCAACAATTAACCACTCATTGCCCCACAATATGATAAGTGAAAGAATACATGTGGATACTTTTCTAATTTTAATTTTGAGAAATATATATATATATATTTTGAAGGACTATATTCCACCAAGCACTGACAAAAATTGACTTCTTGCTAGAAAAACCATGGTATGCATATATTCTTAAATTATCTTCACCTCATCAATGTGCTTTTTGTATATGTGCTTATAATTTGAGGGGTAAATAAAGTATAACTACAATCCACTTTGTAGGTTATATGTTTTATGGGGTACATCAACGAGAGAGAATGAACAGCTTAGCTAGAGCCACATTGGTGAAAAATTTAGGCTGGAAGGAATTCTTCTCTGTAGGCTCTATATTCTAGGCATAACCATTTAATAAAAAGTTCAGCAAGGGCCCTGGGTACTTCAGGTAAGTCTTTGAAGGAACATATGCAACTGGGTGTTTAAATTCTTCTTTGTTACCATCCAGACTCCCTTCCTCAAAGCTGTAAATCAAGGCCTCAAATGTCCTTCAAAATGCTGGATGAAAGGAATAAAAGTGGTACGTTAGCTCCTACTGCAGTTCACAGTGAGATGGTAAAATGTACGATTTGCGGCTGGGCAAACTTTTGATTTTATGGATTTCAGATCAAACTCAGTGCCTTCTGATTTATGTTGAGACAGCAATCAAACCCAAGCTTTGAGGCTCTTAGTCCTTGTAACGCACCAGGTAAAGAATCATAGGGCGAAAAATCAGTACAAATTGTATTAGTACATTTATTTTAAAGTCATATTCTTCTGAATAGAAAATGTTGTGAAATTGCTTGTTTTCTTTGTCTCTGCAAAAGATAGCAGACTTTTTCTTTAAAAATGTGACTACTTAATGTTTATTTCCTAAATACCATCCATGCCACAAAGAAGTTTTTCAGTAAAAAAAATTATGTAAGTTGGGTAGGTTTTTCCAGTTAACTCAATTTATTTATTTTCACAGAAATATTATTTAAACCAAGTTTGTGTGGTCTCTGAAATGTCCTTTTATTGTGTTAGAAGGTCTAATTAGATTAAATTTATTTACGTCCTAAGATAGCACTTTTTTTTCTAGAAGGTAGGAATATATATTGCTTTACACTTAATTTTTTCTTTAAAATGAACTATCTCAAACTTAACCAGCCTAGGATATTTTATCATTTTATTATTCACGGTATTTTACATATGTGCAAATAAAAAACAATTTGCAGCAAAAAAGAATAAAACATTGATATTTACCCCAGAAGATTTGAATTATACAGTGCAGTTCTGTAGTTTTGGAAAATAATCCATATACATTTAAAGCAAGCTATTAAGTGAAGTAGGTGGTATTTTAACTACATAGCTCCATGATATACTTCCCTAAAATAACACTCCTCTATCTAGCTTCTGTTGGTATTTCTAGATTACTAAGGTGTGTGACATACACTCATTTTGTCTCCCTTGCTATTAGATATGTACAGACAGTTAAAATTTTATCTCTTATTATATCAGGAGTAGTGAAAGGAGATAGCAGACTCTCTGGCTGGACGCAAAGCATCTTCTTATTTATAGCAAAAGCAGTAGCCAGGATGACAGCATGGCGTCTGCACTTCCTCCGCGTGTCTCCACGAGGCTGGCACTCTGCCCGTGATGCATGATGGATGCCTACACATACAACACATTGTATGAATGCCAGTGAACACTGAACTAGCAGGATTCACTACTATTACTGCAAGTGAATGGCTGCTTCATTTTGTGTTGGGAGAAATATTCTCTCATCCTTTGCAATCTCTCACTGCAAAGAAACCTTAAGAAACGGTTGGGGCAAAACCATCCAGAGCCATGAATTTTTGGCAAGCTCAGCACTATTCTACCTTAGTAATGGGCACCTACGGAAACGTTCAAATCATCTCCCATATCATCCGCAAACCAATTATTCTAAAGTTCACGTCTATTACTCTACTTAGAACACTTCTTCATAGTTTGAGTTTCTCTTGAAATGATAGGCAATTACAAAAAGATCTATAAAAAGTGACCAAAGAATTAACCTCAGAGAAAACTAACTTTATTCTTCAACCATAGATTTGGTGCTGGACTTTCATGGTCCTGTGAAAACAAGTGCATATTTTTCTTACATCATGTTAATTTTGTGCACTGTGACTTCAGTGAATCTCATGAAACATGGAGATGTATAGTGCTGTGGATATAATAAAAATACTAATCCAGTCATTAGAAGTTTCCAAAAAGGGAGCTAAAACTGTAAATAGGTTACCATGTTGAATCCTCATGAACCCCTATAAAGAAGAAAATGTCATTATGGACATTTTCCAGAAGAGAAAAACTAAACGTCACAGACATTAAATAACTTGCTAAGCGTCTGCTAGCTGGATGGTGCTGAAGACAAAATTTAAACTTACATAACAAGTTGGAGGCACAACTTTGCACCTGTATCCTCCACGTCTGGTATAATAAAAGACGAACTAGGAACGTTTTGTAAGTATTCACTGGATGATCATATTGAGGAATGAATCATGAATGAATACACTTATATTACATAGAGTCCCTTTCACTCTGGTGTAGTAGATTTGCTTTAAAAATAATACTGTTCAGAATCTAAGCAAGATCTAATTTTTTTAAAAAAAATCGTGGAGGCTGAGACAGGTGGATCACTACGAGTAGGAACTCTGTAGTGAGTCCTTAAACCAAATAAATAAATAAATAAATAAATAAATAAATAAATAAATAAAATTTAAAAAGCGAGGGTGGTGAGATAGCTCAGTGGACTAAGCACCTGCTTTGGCAAGCGCAGGGACCGGGGTTCGATCCCTGGTCCCCCATGCCCCTCTAGCCCTGCCCCAGGGGCACGCTGAATCAGCCACCAAGTCCAGGTTTGGTGGCACACGACTGTGATGCCAGCCTTGGGCAGGCTGAAATCAGGAGGATCACAAGGAGTCTGAGCTGCGTAGTGAGACCCTGTACCAAACATAAAGAAATAAAGAAGTATAAACAAATTAAAAAATGATAAATGCTGTATTGGAAGCAAGACATTCAGAAAAAACTAGGATAAGCCATTACAATATGAACATATAGTCGATTATCAAATAATTATTAATTTTGGAAAAAAATTATAAATATTTTGTGCTGAAACAGATTTTTACAAAATACAATCAAAAACAAAATGAGTCCAAAATATTTTTCCATACTTCGCAATTTTAGGGATGGCGGCCTAAGAGATTGCACCGTCGGATTCCTCACCTGTGAAAGGAAGAGGATTCTCTCGGCTCAAAGGTTCCTTTCAACTCCATCATTTGGAAATTGTAATGTATATCATAGGATTTGCCACGCGCAGCGTGTTTCCTTCTAGCTTCAGATTGACTTCTTTGTCTTCGTGTATCTGTAGAACAGCGCTAATTGTCATACCTCATCCACAGGGCTATTTGTAAGGGAAAACAATTCATTCAGAACCTTGCAAAGCACCCACACTAGGAGGAGGGTAGCGTGGGAGGCCTGCTGCATCTGCACTGAAACATCTGTTTCCAAAACCTTCAGCATCTGGAGAAGTCATCCAGAGAAAGGCCCTCGCCCACTGCACGTTTGAGCTGTCCACTTCGGCTGGGAAGGTCTGCCAGCCCATATGCAGGGCGAGAGCCAGCCTGTGCAGCCCGCGCCGACCATTTGCGTTCCTTCGCATTTCTACCCAGGAAATGGCAGGAACGTCTTTCTAATGAATAAGTGAAATTATGATAGCGATTTGGATGAAAATGAGGTTATGCATTCCGTCAATGGAGCTGAATTATCCGCACTGTGCTTCAGAAATTTAGCAAAAAGGAAAACAAAATACAAATAAAAGGTAAAGTTTAAAATATGTGTGTGGAAATTGATTTTTTTAAAAATGCTTCTCAAATAGTTTCTCCTTAATCCTTTAAGAGTTCTGTGAGCACGTCCATAATTACTTCTATTTTGTAAGTAAGAAAACTGCCCATCAGTTAGTTGTGTAAGAGCCTGTAATTAGTGAATCTGGGCTCTGCAGTCAAATCCAAATCTCCACTTTCACCAAGGTGCACCATCTCACCTGCTTCACGAGAGCAGTGTACTTAGGGTGTGCTTCACATGCCAAGCTAAGCTGTTTGCATATGTTAAAGGACACTCTGGAGTGAAAATTATTTATTTGGGTTCACTTTTAAAAGACAATTTTTGTAGGTGATTTCTTTTAAGAACAAAAGTTATTCTAAAAAATATTCAATTTAATTATTTTTTTCTATATCTGTAAAAACAATGAGAAGTACCATGAGTCCTGGCGATGGATTTTTCATCACACAAAAATGATGTGAAAAATACAAGCTTCAGAGTCTGTCATAATTTCAGTGTAATTAAAACCTGAAATATTATTTAAGTACATTGAAAATGACATTAGTATTTAAAGAGTCAAATTGGCTTTCTATTATAAGGTCTTACTGAGCTTAGACAATTAAGAGTGGTAATAAATTTTCCAAAGGAGGACTCTATTTTCTAAGATATGGTTGCAGGATACCGGGTATACTATGACTATGGCAAGACTTACAATGCCTGCTGGGCTACGGTTTCTTCAAAAACTTATTTTTGTTTATTAATGCGTACATAATCATGCATACATATGCCACTAATTTTTCCTCTATGGTAATGAATATTTATTGAACATGTGATTTTTAATGAAATTTATGCTTTTATTCCTTTAGATATGTTTGGTATTAATGAAATAGACTCGAAACTAGAACTATGACTTGAATCAATTTTCTCACTACACTTTTGGTTAAGAGGCAGATGATTCTTTAGTAATTTTTTTTTTATTCAGCTAGTGAAATGTATCACTGAATACCTAGTTTTGCAAAGAGTACAATATTTACATAGCATAAATTATTCAACCAGATTCCATTTGGAAATACCTGTGCTGCTTTACTTTTTTTTTTTTTTAATTTTAAGCAACATGTAGTTAAACTTTTTTGTAGATAAATTACTGAGGTTTGACTTAAAAACAAAATGGACTACTAAAGAGGGAATCACTTTTGCAAATCAAATGTTATTAGGTTTTCTTATACTACTTCATGTAGCTGTCTAAATTGATTTTCAGGTCTGCTTCAGTGTACTGACTTGCCTTGTAAGTATGGAGGAATGATCAAAGTGTTTTGATAATCTTTGTTGCCCCTTTGCCATTATATACATTTTGGCCAATTGTGTACACACAAAAAAAACAGCTCATGTAATGATTGTAGTTTCTTTGATTTGACAAAATTTTGTGCTTCTATTTCCTTCCTTGGAATAATTTGTTTCCTTAATTCAATATTTAAGGATTATATTCACTATATCTAAGCATTGGCTTTGTATTCTTTCTTATAAAGTATCTGAAATATTTTTTCCATTTTCGGTATGCAAAACTTCTCTCAAAGCATTTTAAAAATCCAAGATTTGAGTGCTGTATACTCTCTGATTATTGGGTACATTTTGCGATTTTGATTATTGCTTTCATATTAATTAAGAATAAATAATTTAAGTACACCTTATTTTTTTCACTAAAGTCCTATTAAAATTTAGTCATCCTCTAGCTCTGCTTATTAGTGTTATAGATAATTATTTTAACTTTGATTAATTACATTTTAATTTTTATTAATTACCTTTGTCCAGTTGCCTTTTGTCAATGATGTTATTTTTCTACTATATTTAGGGAGATGCTTATTAATTTTTATTATTCTTAGTTTGTAAGGCACATTTAAGGACATAAATTTCCCTGTAAGTTTCTACTTACTGTCAGGGGATTCTATAGATGATGATATTCAATTATAGTTTATACACTATCTTGTTTACTCTTCATACAACCATACTGAAATTTCAAGTCTATAGGTTTGACAGCATGTATTGAGTTGATGGTTGTGATAGTTGATGATTGTTCTCCCTGTCCCCAGAGCCTCATGCAGTTATAGGTGGGACCTTTTCAGAGAGGGCTGGGTCCAGAATGTGCAATTGTTTGACGGTGTAATGCTGGGATTACAGTGTTAGCATTAAGTGCAATGAACACTAACTCCATCCACTGAATAGTTAGTATGGCACTACTCTAATCTCGGTAGCCTGGATACAGCATAGGAAGCAAAAAGAGGCACGCCTTCTTCCTTCCTGACCTGCTGTTGCTGTTTTTTGCTGCTGTGAACTGGTTCTCTGCTGGGATTCCTCTCTGCCAAGCCACCCTACCTTGGAATAAGTGGATTATGGCCTGAGCTTTCTACAAACTATGAGCTAAATAAACTATTCTCACTTTCACTTTGGTCATTGGGTATTGTGTACCGCAATGAGAGCAACGTAGCTAAGAAAGGCTGCCCGAGCATGAAGCTTGGACAGAACGTAAGCTCAGAGGAGGCCACAGGCCTCGCTTGCTCCTTTGCTGCTGCTCACCGCCCTGCTGCCGGCATGAGCTGTTTGCCCTCTGCATGTCACCCAGCCTTGGATCCAGCCAGCTATAAATTAAATCTTCTGCAAACTACAAACTCTATTAAGCATTTCTTCCTTTAACTTCAGCTGTCAAGTCTTATCTCAAAAATGAGAAAAGTAAGACTATAGCATTCTATTGTGCTCAAAGAATGCTCTATATGGTACTGATATTTTGTGACTGGGTAAAGCTTCTCAGTAATTCCAAAAGAAGAACTGCTTATAAATGCCTCATATATTTGACAAGAATGTGTATTCTTCATGTCCAGTGGGGAACCAAGAAATTTTAATGGCATATTATAATGCAGTTCATAGATTTTGTTTTCCAAACTTCTTAAATTCTGATTGTTTTACCTGATCTAAGGATCATTTTCTAGGATTTAAAATGACTCTTATAATTTTAGGGTGTCTGAAAAAGCTAATGATAATTTTCTATCATATACCAAACCTTGAGGTAGATAAAATCCTTTCATAAGAAGTTTGGAGAAAGCAGAATACTCTTTGTGTGAGTGAAATACACTGGTCTCACATTTTTTCTCTAGTAATATAATCATGTCTGTCTCTTAGTTAATATATTTCATTCTGTATGTATTTAGCTTATGTTGCTACAGACTTTAATTCTAAAAAAATTACTTCTGATACTCTCATGAGAAGATCCTACCTTGTTAGAAGACTTTGCTTATTGGCAGCAGGATTTGCAAAACTTATTCTAATGTACTACTGTAGGTCTCCTGTAAACCTGACCATCAAAGCAAATCTTCATGAGCAGATATTTATTGATGAATAACAAATATATGTGAATTGTAAGATTGACTTAATTCTTTAAGCTATATAATTTATCTAAATCTTATTCCCAAAAATTTATATGCAGTAATTGATTTGTTTCTTTTAATTTTTAGGACAATTGGATAGATAGATTTATTGATTTTAATGAGACTCATGTGCCAATATTCAATGACAAGCACATGGGAGGCTTAGAATGAGAAATTTATTGTAGTAAAAGGCAGTTTCTTACAGTGAGGATTAAGCGACTTTTTTCATTTTGGTGGACTACTCCTGCTCACATTCCTGGCATTATTTTTTTTTTTGGTATAAATATACCACAAGCTTCATTGAAACCAAACACTTTTTTAGGGCTGGGGAGATAGCTCAGTAGAATAAGTGCTTGCCTAGCAAACAGAAGGTCCTGAGTTCAATCCTCAGTATTGAAAACAAAACAAAACAAAAACAAAAACAAAGAAAACAACCTTTTTAAAGAGTAACATGTAGTGACAAAATACAACTTTTTCTAGTTTGTTGATGACTGTTTGTCTACAAGGGTGTGCTAGTCACATTGATTATATTGGAAATAATCTCATGTATTGACCATGATTTAGGATGACAGATTTCCAGAATGGCTATTCTGAAATACTAGGTCTTGTTTTATGTGTTTTTCTCTAGTGATTAATTTTCTATGCAAATTAAAGTGACAAATCTTTCTCACTCATTTTCCAATTTAATATTTATTGATAATCTATAAGACTTGGTCATGTGCTTGAGCAGCTAAAAGTAAATCAGAATAATTTCTGAAATTTGGTGAACAATTTGTAATGTTTGGAATTTTATACTTAAATGAGATAGGCAGAAGTTATATTAAATTTTTGTTTTTAATATGAAATTTTGCTTTATGACTCCATTAAGTTGTATTAAAACACCACTATGAAAGTAGAAAACAGTACATTAGATAAGTTTGGGTTTATCTAAATGGTAATAATATTGATTTTCTTATATTATACTTTTACTTTCAGTACTTTATAATTTTGTGCATGTGAATGGATACATTAGAATCTTAAATAATAACCCTGAGACTCTCTAGGAACTTTTGATAGTTTTGAGTACTACTATATTTTTCTTACATTACTTTACAAATGAGGAAATGAGTCACCGAGGAATCAAATTACTTTCTTCAATTATAGAATTAGTGCAGAAAGGATCCGGGTTTCAAAGCTGATAGCGTCACTTCAGACACCATTTCCATAATGAAATTTATTGCAGAGCATAGTAAGCCTCAGAGAGCTCTCCCACGTACGTCACCTGTAGAAGAGGAATGGCCTTCTTTGCCGGCTGTAGGAACCCCAGAAATCGATGTATGGTATATTTCCAGGACAAGCCTAAAAGGGTACTGCATATAATATTTTGGACAAGTTAAGGGTAAAATTGAAATTTAATAGTTCAATTTTTTGACTACTTTTAGAGAACCATACATTTTTTTGCTTAATCTAATGTATTTTTTAAGATATCTGTAAGGATGCTCATAATCGGGGCCGGGGAGATGGCTCTGTAGAATAAACGGTTCCCTGGCAAGTGCAAGGGTCAATGCCCGGTTCTGCAGAAAAAAAAAAAAAAGATGCTCATAATCACCCTATAATTACATATGTTTTCTGGTAGGTTTATACATCAATTAAGAAAAATGCAATATTAAACAGATATTTGAAAGAAATGGGGAAGCTGCAGCTATTGTTTGCAGAATTGATTATATGATTTTTTTTAAAAAATCTAATCTTTCTGTTTTTAGAATCCAAAACTGTAAACCATTTTTAAAATAAATTGGAAAGTTTCACTATAGTAATAACAGAAAATATCAAATCTTTGTTGATAAATAAAATAAAATACACTGAATCTAAATTTGTATCATAAATATATCTTGTAAGAAAATGGTCACTGTGTATATATTCACATCTATCCTGAATAACAGCTGATATGTATGTATTAGTTGACTGAACACAATTAATTCAGTAAGCAGTATACGTCAAGAAAAAATGTGTCAGCCAAACATCGCTTTCAAAGCACTAAAAATAAATTTCAGGCAGAAATCAGTCCATTAACACTCCACACATTATTATATTGTAATGCAGTACAACCAAGTCAGAATAACTTTAAATTCCTCCAGAAAGACAACATACATAAGATGTAAAGTGGATTGACTTGTTTCCTAGGTCTCAGTCTAAGACAAGGCAGATATTTCCAGATAAAGGAAGCCTAGTATAAGGGCAACCAGTAGTAGAAAATTAAGTGAAGACAAACAAACAAAAACTATGGACTTCAAATATATTGGAAAATGCATGTTACCAAAGATGACATGTTAGTGGGTAGCTAGGTGTAGGATGTTATTAGTCTCTGCTCAGACATCTTTTCTTTTTCTTTTAATGAATTTAGGACAGGGTGTACAGGTGTATGGGGTATACAGGGTCTCACTACATAGATCAGATAGATCAGACTCATATCGATTCTCCTGCTTTCAGCCTCACAAACACTGGGATTACAGGTGTGCCACCATGCCCAGTCTCAATCCTCAATAGCCTTGTCAGGGAGCTCTGGGGGTGGAGCTGGCACTGCACACCAGGAATCAAGGCCCGGCCACTGTGCTCTGCAGAAACAGCCACTTTAGTCCACTGAGCTATCTGGCTGGCCCTAGTTGGAGAAGCATTCTTTTTTTTTTTTGGCTGGCTCAGGCTGCCCTAAGGGCCGGCCTGGTGCGGCATGTGGTATTGTTCAGACATCTTAAAGAAATATTCTTAAGAACAAAAAGAGACCATTACAATATTATAAATGACAAGACAAACATGATTTATGAATATTACATGTATGAACAGTGAATGAACACATTATGAATGTGATAAGAATTTTGGAAATTTATGATTACGTAGTCAAAATAGAAAAGTGAGGCACCAGTTAGATAGCTCAGCCAATCGAAGCATCTGTTTAGGCAGACAAAAGGGGCAGGGGATTGGACACCCAGCTTGCCGTGCTGGCCCCCGCCCCTGGGGCACGCTGAGACAGCAACTGAGCCTGGGGGTGGGGCTGCGCACCTGCAATCCCAGCGCTTGGGAGGCTGCAAACAGGAGGATCATGAAGAGTCCAATTAATGTACTGAGACCCTGTAGACCCTGTACTAAACTCATGAAAAAAAAGTGCAAATAATAGAGAGAACACCAGGCTTCTAGCTGCATAAGTGTTATTTCCTGAGCTAGAAATACTGAATGAAGAGATGTGGGGATAGAGCTAAACAGATCAAAAACATTAAAAAGGAAACACTTTCTCATTCTCTTTTCAACTAACTGCCTTGCTTTGAATTTATTGTGTGATACATATGTGCTTTTAATAGTGATGTTAGACAGAAATATTCAGTGAAGGGGGTAGGACAAGTGGTGAACTGTGGGGGATTTTACAAAAGGAACAAAACAAATTACAGTGAAATACATAATTTGAAATTATGTTAGAAAATGCAAAGTCCATTAAGAAAGTTGTGAGAACTATTGAATGAAATGTTAGTTAAATATTAGGTATTCTGAGGGGCTGAGATAGCTCTGTAGAATTAGTGCTTCCTTGGCAAGTGCAAGGGCCTGAGTTCAATCCCCAGTTCCATAAAAAAAAAAAAAAAAAAAGAAAAGAAAAGAAAGAAAGAAAAAAAAAGAAACAAAAGGAAAGAAAAGAAAAATATTAGGCATTCTGTAGCATCTTGAATATGGGATCAGCTGGACACCAGGTCCTTGGTGGACTCAGTCTCAGATGCACAGGATTCTAACTCTGGTTCTGAAAACTGATCAATACTCTCTGCAAACCTAGTATTTGTCAAATGCTTTTCTAGCAGCTGAGAATACAGAGGTTATTTTTTTGAAAGAAACAGGAGGCTCAATCCTTCACCTTAAGGAGCTTACCTAACAGTAGGGGGGGAGAGTACGAGTTAAAGTAGCCACAGGAAAGTTCACGTGTTGATAAGTAGTTTAATAAAGATAAAAGCAAGCGATATGCTAGAAATGCGGCCACGCTAGCAGGGGGAGTGGGGCGAATATTTGATTTGAGAGCTGAAAGATTAGAGCGCACCATGACAAGATGTAAAGGGAAAACTTCCTGAGCATGTACCAGGACCTGAGAGTGAAATGAACTGAAATTCTCTTTTCTAGGACAGAAAGAATGTATGTAATCCTGCAGTGATGTAATCCTGCGGTGGGTGCAGGATGGACTGAGAGGAGGAAAGTGGAAAGGAATAAGATTATAGGCAAAGGCTGAAATCAGATCATGTAAGGTACTGGAGGTCAAGGAAAAATGTTTGTATTTTAGTACTTGCCACCAGGAGCACTTTGGGGTTAGACCTGCACATGATGGGATCTGATTTATGTATTTAGAAGATCAGTCTGGCTGCAGAGCAGTGCGTGAGCTGCAGCGGCCATCCCTGTGGCAGAGGTGGGGACAAGGGCAGAGGGAGAGAGAGTCGCCCGGTTGTTGCCACTACTCTGGAAACAATGATTGTGGCCTTGTGAAGGGAATACATATTTATTAACTGAAAATATATCTGGATGTACTTAACGCCAAAAGACTTTTGCATAAAGATATTTATGAAAGCACATTCTACACTGCAGGGGGACAACCAAACGTGTGCGAGGGGAACATGTGAAAAACGAAGAAAGGGTACAACAACAATACTCGTAACAATGCAGAGCTATGAAAAAAAAATAACTGTAGGAATCTTATAGCAAATACATTTATGGCCTACTTCAAATATAGATTATGATATGTCCATATGCAAAACTGAAAGTTACCATCTAGAGTTTGTAAAATTTCAACATTTCTTCTTCCTTTACATATTCTTTTTTTTTTTTTTTTTTTTT